>JASANG010003248.1:0-258343 GCA_030248215.1 Enoplolaimus lenunculus | reverse complement strand
TTTGTAGTTTGTTTTGAAACTAGGTTTCTTGTGTGCTTTTTAACATATTTGCTCTGAATAATATCCTTGCAAGCAGAGTAGAATAATGGGTAATTTTCAAGGACCTTTGTTATGTTATGATAATATGTTGTTGCCTTCTTTGGTTTATATAATTGCTTTCGTTGATGTAAATGTGGTTTATCCTTTTAATAAAACCCGGGGTGTTCGGCAAACGAGCGCTTCGGACTTAAACTAACTCGGTTCAAACCCATCAACCCAACAACATTCTGCATATACAGTGTGGGTGATTTTTTGCAACAGTAACCAAGTTTCAATAATGAGTGTACAACAATACTAAGCATTGTATCAGCATCATATAATTTTTCAACTAGGACACATCATCACTGTATCTCTTAGTAAAAAATCTTCAGTATATATCATTTTCCTCCCAAGTCATATTCAAAATTACAATTTCATTAGACCGATCTTTTCTAAAATACATCGATTTGTTATAAATATTTTTTAAAATAAAAGTACAGCACAATTCTCCTGGAACAGTGTATAGTAAACAGTACATTTCATAGTAAACGGTACATTTCTGAGTATTATGCATTTTTATGCATTTCATTCTTGCTAAACAGATTCCCAATTGAATAGAGTTGTATACCTGTATTTTAGGAGAAAATGTGTTTATTTTAGGAAAATGTGGGTAGGTTTTGAGTTTCACTTTGCGAATTGAATTTCATTTTGAAAAATTCAGGGTCCGAATTTTATTTTGAAAAATTTAGGATCCGAATTTCATTTTGAAAAAATTTGGGTGCGGGTTTCGTTGCAAAAAATTCCGGGGCCGGGTTTCTTTCAAAAAATCCGGATCCGGGTTTTGTAATCCAGTTATTAATTGTTGCAACCCTGCAATTAATCTAAAATTCAAATCAAAAACTTCTAGATGTATACAAAATCAATAAGCTACCGTTCACTTTTAACAATGTATAATAATGGTACAAATTGCTAACAACACATGAATGAAATTTTATTTCATTATAAATACAAAGTATAAAATGTAATTATACAAAGCATGTTAAATTTAGCATTAAAACTATCATAGACTTGTCAATCAACACAGATAATAGTAAAGGCACCAAGAATGGAATTGATAAAAACAACGCAAACAATACACTGACAAAGGTGAAATTCATAAAATAACTACGCAAGGTTATGCAATTTCATTAGAGAACATTGAAAGGTAAATAAGCATCGTCACTAGATTTCCAAAATCACCACATAAACGTGAAAACAGCACCATCAATTTGGTGCACTTTTCTCAATCAACGCAGATAATAGTGAAGGCACCAAGAACAGAATTGATAAAAAACAACGTAAGCAATACACTGACAAAGGTTAAATTTATAAAATAACTACGCAAGGTTATGCAATTTCATTAGAGCACACTAAAAGGTAAATAAACACTGTCACTAGATATCCGAAATCTCCACATAAACATGAAAACACCACCATCAGTTTGATCCAGAAGTATTATACATTTGAAGCGAACAGCATTATGAAAAAACGTATCTGTTTTACATTCATTATTTTTTAACACTAAAAACTATTGCAAACATTCATCAGTTGGATGCAGAAAAAATTATAAAGTTGAAGCGAAACACATTACTGAAAAATACATTGTTTTTGATTCATTTTTGACAATGAAACAATCGCAAACACGCTCATAACCATAAATGCTATACGCATACCAGCATAGGTTATGTAATGTCAATACATATTCAAAACTATCACAGCACTATGAATGCATTTATAAAAACTACTCAACAATGAAACGATTACAAACACATTAACCATAAACATATAATTCCTACACGTACACTGACATATGTAAATAATAGAATGGCGTTTAAAGCAATTATAACCATAAAGGCACAAAGAACTAGATTAATAAGCTGCACAGATACTAATAGAATTATTGTCATCTAAACACTTACTGTACTAAAGCAATAGTGCTACATTCAGAATACCAAAGCAGGAAGAGTCAATTCCAGAATTTGAGAAACGTGAAAAATTACTGAGCAGATTAAATGTGGAACATTTATAATGAAGAAAGCACAAGAAACGGCAGTAATGGTTTTTTAATAAAATGTATTTTATTGAGCATCTTCAAGCTCACATGTTTTGGCCCATTTTACTAGCAAGACTAATTCAAATATACAGATTAATCATCAACAAAATCATAAATTTATGCATTATCTTCGTACTGCAAATATAAACAAAACATGACACAAATCACAACATTATTTAAGTGAAAACATGAACGCAAATCTGTTTTATTCAATACCAGCACTTGCAGAAAGCCCACAACCTTGAATGCAAAAACAGTAGTGATTTTTAAACAAATCACAATAATAATGAGCACTTTCTAGCTCCTAAGAATACACGAATTCAGATTACTCATGAACTAGAAAACATATTGAACTTCAAATATAAAACAAAATACGACACAAAACGTCCATCAACCACCATGTTTTCTTTCTTGTTTTGAAATTTTGTTTTGCGCACGACTGCTGCTGCTTAAATAGTAAAATAAAGGAAAAGATAAAACAAATTAAAACTAAAATCTTTAATTGTTCACAAATCAAATTTTCATTAGTTAAAGTTAGGTGCGTTCATGCATTAATCAAAATATAATTTCAGACTAAATGCATCAGTTAAATCAAGAGTGGATGATCCCTTAAACAAGAGTATGCAAAACGCCTTGTTTTGCATTGAACTAAATCTACCAGCACTCTTTGCGTTTTGGTTCTACCCCCTCATTTGGGGGGTCAATTTTACGTTCATTACACGTGTATCCGCCAGCCAACACCGAAAATATAACCGGACCACTTTTCAGTATATGCAACAGCACGTGAATTTCAGCATCTATGAAGATTTTGACATCCGCCTCCAAATAAGGGGGTAAGCCAAAAATGCAACGCGCGCATGCACTCTTGGTTTAAGGATATCATGCACTCTTGGTTAAATCAATCAAAAGAAATACTGCGTCTGGGTAGATGGTTTTTTGTGAAGAAATTATGGTACTTCACACCTTTTAAAACCTAGAAAATTCGGCACTAACGAACTAAATAATTATTTACGTTGCTCTGTAAAAGGTTTTTAGGCTGTGAAGGAATATGTTTAATCTAGAGCTACAGTTCTAAAAGTAACATAGGTTACAAGAAACGAAACGTACCCCAATGATAATAAGGCACATGAGGAGCCGGCAGCAGCGGTTGAACACTTCGGTAATTAAGCAAAGACGGCCCAGGTGTTGGAAAAGGAAGATATTGGCCTGGAACAGGTTGACACAATTCCACAGTTTGAGTTGATGCATCGGCAGTACGAATGTCGTCCGTTGAAGGCCATTGGTACTTGCTATAACACCAACTAACGAAGTTGTATAACCTTAACCTGTAGTAAATTCTTATAAAATATTACAGCACACAAAGTAGCGATTCTATAATAGCATTTTACAAGCAAAAACTAATGGTTTCCCAATAAAACAAGTAAAAGTACACTAGTTTTTGTATAATCAAACTTTACAAAATATTGACAAGACTTGTGTTAGGTTTTAAAACTATAGAAAGGTCATTCAAAATTTAATGTGTATACTTACCATCTGCTACGCAAGCACCGTCACGGCGTACAGAAGTATAGTTAACATATATTGTGACACTTCAAGCTGGATTTTGAATAAAATAGAAGCTTTGAATCATGTTTTGAAGTAAATATAATTTCTAAAATCTTATTTCATCACATTTGTATAAATATGGCTATTGTTTTATCTGGTAAAAATGTTAAAATTTGATTTGGAAAACTTGGAAGGATGATTCAGGATAGCGGTATAAAAAGTATAGTCGATGTGGCTTTAAGGAGAACTAGTAGAGTGTAAAAGTGAATAACTGTACGGCGTTTATTCTATTAGGTTTCTGACTGGATTTGATTCGCAACTGCGTGCTAGTATTTTACTTGTCGATTTGTGGTTGTATGATTTTGCGAGGTTTATTACGATCACCAATCGTAAAGCAATCTGACTTGGTAAGTGTTGTAATTAATTAAGCAGGCGTTACAATATTCACTTTCTCAGTGCCGCTTTATTGCATTACATATGACCCGATAAAAATGGTTCAATTTTGCGCGCCGAACGAATAAAGTCAAAACGTTGAGCTTTTACCTAGTCTAAGTCTTCAAGCATTAGGGTCTTACTGCCTCCACGTAAGCCTAAAGTAATACTGCAACATTCATATGCATTTATAGCGCAAACAACTGTTATACCTCCACTACATATGTACTTGTTTACGCTCACTACACACTGTCTGTATTAAAACTTTTGCAAAGATAAGACATTAGATGATTGTTTAGCTTTTGATCATTGAGAAAACTAAGTTAAAAAGATTGGTGGCACCTAATTTTGTTTGTTCACTCCTATTTATTTTAAATAAATTTTGCAGAAATAATTGCACCAATTTTCGTTTACTTTTGCTCTTAAAATAACAAACAAGCTTTCAAAAATATCAAAGACACCAATTTTTGTTCAGTTACGACCATCAAAAATCAACAAAAATATTTTCTGACCCAAATTTTTTATAAATTTTGCTGAATAAGCACTTTTGAAATAATCGGGTATATAACCCTGAGAATCTAACGGAAAATTGCCATCACTGTTGTTTTCTAAGTTTTAGCTGGTTGTCAGCTAGTTTGTTTTAATGTGTCGCTTTATTTTATTTCAGTTGGTTTTAACTTCAGTATAGTTTTACATATAATAATAGTAATAATAATAATAATAAAAATAATTGAGCGAAGATGTTGTGTACTCTGGGGTCGAATGGTGGATTTCCGTCCGAAAAGAATCTCAGGAACGGCTCAACCGATTTTGATAAACTTTTTTTGTTTGAAAGCCAATTATCCTGGGGTGTTAAACTCGCATTGGGGTTTTGAAACTTTAAGCCGTTTGTTAGCTACAGGCAAATTTACATAATTAATTTAGCCTAAATTATGACTTTCTACATTATTTCACTAGTTATTACAGTTATAAGCAATCTAATTTCAGCATTAAAGGGTTTCCGGGCACCAGGAATTTGCATAGACTGTTTAAAAACCTCCAAAACCGATAAATGACTAGTTAGCTAATAGCTAATTTGCATATTAGCTTAATTGACAAGACAAAATTAAGACTTTAAATTATTTCAATAATTATTTGGTTTACTGAAAGTTTTTGGATGCGAAGAATCTGAATCAATTGTTTAAATAGCTAATTTGCATATTTGCTCAATTGGTAAGCCTCAATAATGGCTTTTTCAATTATTTCTCAAATTAATAGGGTTGCTGAAGGGTTTTTTGCGTGCGAGGAATCTGAATAAATTGTTTACAAACCTCCATAACCAATAAATGAATAGATAGCTAATAAGTAATTTGCATATTAGCTTAACTGCTTACGTGTGTTCGAGCTTCGCTCAATGCATGTAGTCCCACTACGACTTGTTTAATAATAGTAGTAGTAGCAGTAATAATGAGGTATTATTTTGGGGTACTGAACTTCACGAGTATCGGTATTAATCGGCAATTTTGTGAGTATCCGCATCGGCACAGCAAAAAAATTGCCGATGCTTTGCCGATACTTTTTGCACATAACAGTCAGTTGGAATGCTATCAATTTAATTTTTGGGCGCACAATACTGTGTTTTTATGATGGTTAGGGTTTAAGCCTTCATATAATAAAGTAATAGCAGTGATTTAGAGAATGATATGGCTTGTATGTTGTATCAGTAACGGTGTCTTATCGGAGTTATAAATTTTTAAGTCAGTTAATTTTTGATTTCATGAAAATTAGTTTAATTAAGGCACGTTTAGGTTTGGATTAATGATAAACTAAGATAGTGCTTAAGCTACCGACAAACTACGGGATGGGCTAGGCTTAGTTTAAGCTTATGATAAACTATGGCAATGCTTAAGCATATGACAAAGTAGGACATTGACTACGCTTACACTAAACTTAGACCACACTAAACAGTTTAGGTTTAGCTTTATGACAAACTAAGACATGGACTAGGCTTATACTAAGTTTAGACCCACTAAGATCTATGATTAATTAAGGCCGGGTTAGGTTTAAGCTTATGATAAACTAAGTTAGTGCTCAGGCTTACGTGAAAGTAGGACATGGGTTAGGCTTAGTCTAAGCTTGGAGAACACTGAGGCATATAATAAATTAGGGCAGGTTAACGTTTATGATAAACTAAAACATGGACTAAGCTTAGACCCTCTAAGAACTATGATTAATTAAGGCAAGTTAGGTTTAGGCTTATAATAAACTAGGGTAGTGCTCGGGCTTACGTGAAAGTAGGACGTGGGTTAGGCTTAGTACAAGCTTGGACAACACTAAGACGTATAATAAATTAGGGCAGGTTTAGGTTTATGACAAACTAAGAGATGCACTAGGTTTATTCTAAGCTTAGACCCTTTAAGACCTATGATTAATTAAAGTCGGGTTAGGTTTATGCCAGGGTGCAACCGGAATTCCGGTTCCGGCATTTCTTCACCTTCCGGTTCCGATAAATTTTTACCGGATTTAAAAATTCCGGTGTTATAATTTGGCTGTTTTCTTAACTTTGCTAATTTCTAAGAATCTCTTTTGAAAGCCACTTGTACTGCGAATATAAGCCATTGATGGTGGATTTCATTTCAGTCGACGACGAAAATCTAAAATACAACAAATAAAATAAATACCTATGTTCGACTAAGGTTGTTTCACAAATAATAGAGCAAAAAATACGATTAAAATGAAATTTTTGGTGAAATGCATTTTTCACTTTCCAGTTCCGGTAAAATGTTCACATTCCGGTTCCGATAAATTGTAATTCCGGTTGCACCCTGGTTTAAGCTTATAATAAGCTAAGGTAGTGCTCAGGCTTACGTGAAAGTAGGACATGGGTTAGGCTAAGCTTGGAGAACACTGAGGCGTATAATAAATTTGGGCAGGTTTACGTTTATGATAAACTAAGACATGGACTAAGCTTAGACCCTCTAAGAACTATGATTAATTAAGGCAAGTTAGGTTTAGGCTTATAATAAACTAGGGTAGTGCTCGGGCTTTTGTGAAAGTAGGATGTGGGTTAGGCTTAGTCTAAGCTTGGACAACACTAAGACGTATAATAAATTAAAACAGATTGACAAACTAAAGCTGTTTAGACTTATACAAACTAAACCAAAAAGCCTAAAATTACACTTGCTACATTGCTTTTAGATAAACACTAAGTTAGAGCACTACCTTATTAGCTAGGATTTAAGCCTAAATAGAGAAAACAATCGCCTAAGCATACGATGCAGCTCAGTTAAATTACTCACACATAGCTCCCACACCGTTCACAAGTTTACTTTAAATGAAAAATGCAAAACTAAAATTCGCTTATTCAACAATGGGTACTAAAACAAAGGCTCTCTCATATACAATAACGTATAGCAAGACATGCTTAATTTCTTGCTTTATTAACTGAACCTCAGCCAGATATATAACACAAACGTAACATAAAAACAAACATTAAAATAACAATGTAATAGTCATGGACTTCAATCAAGTTTCAACCTATTAAGTTTAGCACTTTCATAATTATACAAGGATGTCCAAACAATAAACGTAAACTGGATATCGGAGCACATCGACAATTGTATTTGGAAATATCGCTAAAACAGAAACAATTTAATTAATACAGCTTAATTAAAAAGTAATTATAACCTCCCGTATATGGCTGTCCCGGGAGAAAATCTTTAGGATGACTAATTTTAAAATTTTAATACAATTTCAGATTAAAAATATTGCCATGCTTCCTGTGTGTTTTTCACTGTTAATCATCCTGAAGACACTCTCCTGGGACAGCCACCTACGTGGGATCCCATGGGGGGGTTATAACTACTTATATGTACCATGGGTGCAGCACTTAAACGCAAGAACAACTGTAGTCACGAAGGAGAAACTTAAGTTTTCAGCATTGAAAATTAAGCTAGCAGAATGTTCATCAGAAGCAATTAAGCTAGCCAAGGCTGACAAATATAATTTGAGATCTGCCAAGAAATCGTAATTAAAAGATTCAGTCTTGATGACAGAGCGTTCGTTTTAGTGAAATATTGTAAAAAGACCTAATTTAGGCTTATAAACTATGCCAATATGCAAATTATCTATTAGCTAACTAATCATTTATCGGTTTTGGAGGATTGTAAACAGTCTATGCAGATTCCTTGCACCCAATAACCCTTTAATGCTGAAATTAGAATTTATGCTTAATTAAGTATGCAAATTAGCCTAGCCTGTAGCTAATAAAAGGCTTTTATTATTTCAGTAAATTACGATGAGCCGTCGTTGTGTCACCATCTAGCTTTTCCATCTGGACTTGTATACTCATCCACAACTTTATACCGCGTAGTCGGGACCAGTTGAGTTGGTTCGAATAGTCACTCACGGCTATCACTGAAAAACAATGGAAGGTTAACGTATAGTTTTAGTCGGTACTAAATAATAGCTGCGTAGGTGTTCTTTGAATGCCTTGAACCATTTCTTTAACGTTATAGCTCCAATTTCATTAACTTATACGGCCCTACGCTTCAATAATTGCACCTGTCACCGCTTCACAGTTAATATTGTAAAATTGCACAATTTGTCCGACAATGCGATTTGTTTTCCGAGAACGCACATCATTAACAACTCCTCGAAGTTGAGTCTTCCGAAGATCGTCCTTAACTGTGCAAAATGAGTTTTCAATCTGCAGCGCCAAAGATGTTCCTTTAACGTCGGAGCGTTTCCCGATGTGGCGTTTTCAAATCGGCGGTTTTGTTCGGTCTACGAAATAGGACAGTAACGGCGATTCCGAATCAGAATTTTCCTCGTACGATTCCGACGCTAACGATTCAAAGTATTCAACTTTTTCGAGTTACAACCCTCGTTGGGTTCAGAATCGGGCAACCTAATCAACTGACAATCAATCAGCAGTGCGTCGGTCAACACGCACATCAGCACTCACTGAACCGTATCAAAGTTAACCCCAAAGGCAGTTATGCCGCGGTCTGCCTGTTGACGAAAAAACCGAAACCGCGTGGATTGGAGCGACGAACAGCTTTAGGAACTAATTGCTAGTGATCCAAAATTTGAAAAGGTAAAAAACCTAACGGAACATTTGATGACATGATCGTGCCGCGTCCGGGTTATAATTCCATGGATTACAAGGATTACGTTATGCTCGGTTCAAAATGGCAATACTCCTGTTTACAAACGGCACGAATTGAAGCAATTATGAGCCACGCCACCCGCGGAGTTCGGTACAACAATTCAAAGTATCAGCTACTTTACGATTTCGAACACTTAGCCGCGTCGAGTAACACGAAGTCGACAAATTACAAACGACTTGTGGACACAATACACCGTTTGCTTGCGGTCGCTGCGTTGCTTCGCGGACATGACGGAGCTGATGCAGTTCCTGAATTAACCGCTGTGAGTCTCGGGGGCATGTAAACCCACATCGCTACGGCCATTGAAATTTTTCAATGAACTTACTCTGGCTACACAAGCATGACCCAAACAAAGGGTTGAAGATGGGGGTATTATATTGCGTTGTAAAGAAAGACACTACCATTAAGCTAACAACGCAGTTGACGCAGACTTTAATCCGCAGGAAATCTTTAACTGCGTAATGACGATGTTAACCGCGCCAGATGTGGGGGCCAAGTTACACACGCCCGTCATTTTTGAACAGATTCATAAATGCCATTACTCTAGCTCATGGTTCGCCAGCACAAGTGGCAACAATAATGACTCTGCACGAATACATGACGGCTAAGAAGCGAGAACACACAATACTATCAAATGAAAAGCCAGTTGTTCCAATTCACATTCAGGAAGGGAAAATTCGTGAAAATTCGCATCGATAGTTCTCACCGTACTGTTGTCTTTGGTCCGATTCCTCAGTTATAGGAAAAAAATCCGGGCACGGGCACCTAACGCACTTTCGTACTCGCAGTAGGATAATCCTTTGAGTCAAAATATTGACAACTGCTTCCTGTTCAACAATAACGGAAAAAACCTTGGCAACAGAAGCCAGTTGCTCAATCAATTTAGAGCACTATACGGAGAAGGAGGAGGACGTTTTCCCGAACTCTCCGATATTCAGCACGCATTGGCGTATGTTTTCTGCGTCCCAGAATGGTTGTGTCCTCAGATACATGAATTATTCTGCCAAAACCCACGCCAATATTTGCGTCAGGTTTAAAGTTTCAAACCTGTACTTAGCCGCAGGAACTTGTAATCGAATTGTCGGTGGACATTGCTCTGAAATGCCGGCTAGTAAAATAACCACTGATCATCCAACAAACCATGCATCAAGCACCCCAGAGAAAAAACGGCGGATGAAGGTGAGTATTAAATTTACACTTGAAAGTATAAATCTTTAACGGAAATTAAGATTTAATCCAAAGAAGCAAGTACTGCTACTAAATCTAAAATGTTCAGAAGTCACTTCAATGGAAAATTTTTACAGGTTATTAACTTATTTCAGAATCGGCGTGTTTAGCGTCTTCTGATTGTTCATTTGTGCTATCGGATCAAGTGGAAGATCGAATCAAAGAACTATTTCTAGTCACGTTTGCTAACAAAAAAACTGACAACGTGCACGCTTAATTGCGCTAAAAATTTGCTCGGCAGAAGCAGCGTGCTATCACGGTTTAAAAGCAGCAATCGCGCTCAATGCATCGTTTGAAGGTAATTTGCGAATCAGAAATTTTGTGGTTCAAAAAGTATTTGCTCAACAACCTACACACGACGCTCGCCAACAAAAACAGACAGCTACTACAAAAGTTGGACTGCAAAATAACGCCACGCCTTTCACAAGCGGCCGTTCGCACACTGCGAGTTCGATTTCCTTCTGAAGGTGGGCAGAGTAAAGGACGAACCACATTCCTCAATATGACTGATACTTCAGTGAAAGCTGCAAAACAATCAAGCACTGGCATTAAATTTTCAGAAATGACGTGACGTATTCCTTAGAGAATACGACACCAGAAATACCTATGGCTCACAGTGAACACGGCCATACTTGTCGATTTGCTAAAAAGTCTTCGATGCGAAATTGTTAAATGGAAGAAAGTGGCGATTTCGAGATTGCACGGCATCATCTAGACTACTGCATGAAATTTTTCGACAAATATTTGAAACTATTATAATAGTTGACAATTGACCTATTCAAAGCTCAGACATTGCGGCCCGTTACTCCATTAACTGTAAGGACAAGCATGCTAGCGCACAGTTCGTTCCATCATTGCTGGAGTAATGAACGACAAAGGGCTAAGGCTCTCTGTGTGGTTCAATTCTGAAAAACGCCCACGCTGCAGATTGAAGTGCGCGTCGCTGCTGCTAATCTTGAACCTGGAATTGAGGTCGCCTGGGACCACAGTGATATTGTTTTGAAAATAACGTTCCTTGACGTCACCAGTGCATCTGCAAACGGCCAGCGTGCGAAAGAAAACTGCAACTGTTGCTGAAAGAAATGAGTAAGTTTGATTATATTTTTTATCCGCATGTTAACTAAACACCTTATTCAAGTATTTTAAATGGGTTTGAAAGTATATTCTAAACCTCAGCTTATCTGATATTTATGTCATCGAAGGACTGCCTCGCAAACAATTCACTAGTGTTTTTGCCCTCCTGAGAAGAGTAAAACATTCGGCTTTATTTTTGTCAATTTTAGGCATGGCGGTAACTAATAGTGTGAAATTGTTATAAAACGAGCGTATATCTTCATGCTTATTTAGTTAACTTCTTTAAATTCAAAATTTTTCGAATTGGATCATTTTGACTTTTTCGAACCCTTCACACCCATATTCAGACTTCAAAGACCTGTTTTATGGCCGCTACTAAACTCCCCAAACTGAATAACTCGCAAACAATTCACTAGTGTTTTTGCCCTCCTGAGAAGAGTAAAACATTCGGCTTTATTTTTGTCAATTTTAGGCATGGCGGTAGCTAATACTGTCAAATTGTTATAAAAACGAGCGTATATCTTCATGCTTATTTAGTTAACTTCTATAAATTCAAAATTTTTCGAATTGGGCCATTTTGACTTTTTCGAACCCTTCAGACCCATATTCAGACTTCAAAGACCTGTTTTATGGCCGCTACTAAACTCTCCAAACTAAATAAACTTCATATGGAAATTTGGAACATAGTAGCGTTTTCAAGCCCTTCAGACCCTTATTTAGACCCTAAAAATATGTTTTATGACCACTATTAAACTCCTCAAACCAGATAAACTTCATACGCGAAATTCAAATTTTTCCAAATTTTGTTCCATTTTGGCATTTTTGAACCCTTCCGAGCATAATATAGACCCTAAAGACCTGTTTTATGACCACTACTAAATTCAACAAATCAAATAAATTTCATATGAAAAAATAAAAAATTTTCAAATGGTGAGAAAGTTTGGTCCTTTCGAGCCCGTCAGACCTCGCTGTATGCATAAATATTAGCATTGGTTCCATGCTGTGACCTACATCATGTGCATTGGTAGCTTTTGAAACGGCTGTTGGGATAATGATGAGCTCTGCGGGTTACTGCAGCGCGTAGTTGTCTCGCCGACTTTGCCGCCTAGTTAGGCAAATGACAGCCGTAACAAAATGGTTGCCGTTAACTATGGCTCATTTAATCGTCATTTTTCGGATACTGACTGACTACCAGTTTATTGGGGTTTATATTAACAAAAATTACATGTTGCCACACTCCACACAAACCTGTCAAAATGTAAGATTAATTGATTTTTATATGTTGGTACATATAAGTGTGGCAATATGTAATTTTTGTCAATGTAGGCAAAACTCAGTTTAGCAGTCATCTTTGCAAAATGGAAAATTTTAAAGCAACTGGATGTTCAAAAAATTCGCACAACCAACACAAACCTCGGAACCTGTCTAAAGCGAAGGAAACGTTGGTAACCAAACGCAAACGTACAGTCAAAGCCACAACCCTGAGGTTTTAGCTAAATGTGGCATTCAAGTGATCAATTTGACGAAAAAGGGAGCTCCGGCTAAAAAGAAAAACGTGCTATTACGTTGTGTGAGTGGTTATCTAAGAGATGGCTCATTTAGAAGCAGAGAAGTTCGCTAAGTGGCCGGTAAGACGGACGCCCACAGTTGACAGTTGGTGCACTAAATACTCAATCACCAGAACATGTATACAACCATCAAAATTCTGAACCTGCGCCCAGAGTCTCTATACGGCGAGCCAAAAATTGAACAAAGCTCATTATCCCAACAGCCTTTCAAGGTCTACAATATGAACTTAGAACCAATTGCTAATAATACTATATTATAACAATTGTATCAACGTTCCCTATCTATCTGTGAAGTGTGTACTTTGAGGGCGTGTGCGTTCTTTTTCTTCTTCACATTCTGTAGGTTGCCACTGTGCAAACTTGACATTTTGTATCCCTTTGTTGTGGAATTGGATGCATGAACAGCATACATAAACGCATTTTGCAGAGTGTTATGTTTTCATAAAGCTGCTGTGTGCCTTTCTGTGAGTGGACACAATATATTTTTGGTCTAGCTGGTTTAACAATACCACCACATGAATACTCAGCAACCTATATACAACATATAAAGCTCACTCAGTTTGCTTCGCAAGTTTACTTTTGGTTTTTAGTATTTACGCTAAAGGCAAACTAGGTAAAATTAAAAGATGGCTTGATGGATTTACTTAATTGTTATTTTGCGAAATTTACGCTCTAAAAAGCGTTGAATTGTTTACCTAGAACCTGGACATACCCAAATGGAGGTTGACCCTGACGCAGTGCATTCCAGAATCGACGGTGCAAAAAATGGATGAAAATCTTCAGTTAAACAGAATGGGTGGAAGTTATCTGTAAAACTAGATCGACAGACAGATAATCTGGTAAGGATAATAAAACTGTCTCTTCACACTTTTGTTTTGTACAAGCCTTTTAGCTTGATTATATTAAACAAATTTTAGCGTCGTCCGATTGCTTAAGGCACCATTCATTCATTTCTCTCATTTGTAGCACGTTTTGATTTAGTTTATACTACCCGAACATCTTTCTTGATTCACGAAATGGATCATTCGAATTTCTTTGATATGAAAACATGTTGCCGAGTGTTTGGCTGTGGAAGTGCTGTACAGTGGAGCAATCTTAAAATAATGAGTCAAGCTGGCAGACTACGTCAAATATGATTAGAATGCCGATGGATTTACCGCAGTCGAACAACGCTCTATGCGGCTCCAGCAACCACTTGCAGCAACTATATGCGAACTAATTGCCTATCAGCGAACACAAAAAGAATGATTTATTAGAGCTACTGTCGTTGGAGCTATTCCTCGTGTTTATCGTGGTTTTCATGAATACATGCCGACTGAAAACAGTTTGCATGCTGTTTTAACATTGGAGGACAATGAGAACATAGATTGGCTAACATGGTGCTCACAAAAAAGCAAGTATGAATTACTGATTTATAACATACAATATTTTCGTTTCCGAAAGGAACAAACGAAATTGAGAAACAGAATATCTATGTTACAATTACATAAATTTCAGTCGTGTGGCGCGCAAAATAAGAAACAGATTTACATTATCTTCACTCAAAAATTAGTTATCTTTGTTTCTTAAATATTCTTGCACTCAACCGACGATTTTACCCTGCCTCTAAAGTGCAATTTTTGTTAATTGCAGGTGTCTTTTAGGACAGATACCTATTATTAAAGCAATTATTATAAACTCAATAAAACATTTTGAAATTCTACAAATACTTGACACCAAACAGCCAGTCACTGACGAATCAATGCAAATAGAGCATTGCACCGATACCCAAATCACGCCGACAGAACAAGACATTACTTCGTGTTCTACTCAAACGGACATCGTAGAACAAGCAAGAAATCAATCACACTGAATAAGATAGCACAAACTGAGGATTCGGTTTCAATACCAACAGTAAACGAGCAAGCTACGCAATCTACACACGCGTAGACTGATCTACAACATACATAAACAGTCTTATGCACAGAATTGTATTTAGCATACCACAAGGAAGTATAACAGCATATAGGCACTGATTGGCGGACTCGGTCAAAAAAGCGAGACCGAGACAGAGGCTTTTGGTCTCCGTCTCGGTCACTTTTTAACTGCTATCGAAAATAAAAACAAATTCTTAAACAAAAAATTTGAACATTTTTATCTGCTCTGAATTGCGGTTTCATACAATTAAATAATAAATCGCCACCAAACTATTTTTCCTTTATAACAGGCTCAGGACAAATCCTACTGTCTCAAAACACCCTCAGTACAACCCTAATTTAAAGCTGTGGTGTTGTTTTTTGATCCCGGGCAAACAGAATAGATTGAAGAGTTTTTTACAAAGCGTGAACGTTGCAAATGCGGATGACCCATATTTTTACACGATGCCTTAAATGTTTTAAACGCGAAAATGCAACTATTTGTGCGTTGTTACAATAAAATCAAAGTGTTTTAAGTTTCCTTTTTAAAAGTAAAATTTTGGGTAACCGGAGGCAGAGGGGTCAATCTGTTTCTCAATTCCCTGTATAACCAGGTAGTGGTGCTCCACAATCGTTCCCTTTCTGTGTTGGTAGGCGAAATGCGCAACTGTGCAAGTACTTCCAGGCCAAAGCTGCGATCCAAGGAAAAATTTTGTGATTGTTTATCGCTTTTTCAACTTTGGTCTAAATTTGCAAACCACCTAGACTGAAAAACCGATACCGAGACCGGCCAAATCCCGGGTCGTTTTATTTTTTAAGGTCTTTGTACAACCCCTGCGTTCGCGAGGTTTGTCCTTTACTTATTTTTCAAACATGTTGCATGACTGCATGACCTGCGGCTGCATTCACAGCTACCAGACGCGACCCCTACGGCGATGGGGGGCTGGCACTGAACCGTTTATTACCTCCTCTTTCGTTACGACATGTGGAGGTTTGTGGCGCACTAAAATTCACTTTACCTCCACATGTGGAGGCGGAGGGAAAGATTGCAAAACCCCAGTTTTTCACTACTCTTAGAAAAGAGGAATAACTTACTATAGTAATTTGAAAGTCGAATTCATAAAGACGATAAGTTCAATAGCTTGCAATCAGACATATATTTCACACCTGTAGCAAAAGTACGCCGAGAAATTTAACTAAACTTTGGTTCACTATTTCAGATATAGGTAATAATTTAAACAGTGCATAGTAATACAACTATTCGTTTTAAGCTTTAATTTTATTGTCTCAGGCATCAAGCGGAAATACATTGGATGAAGTTCGTAAAAGGTAAGTGTTTTTGGTTGCTATATTACACGGCAGTTGGTCTAATACTACATTCTGTTGAGGTTAATTCCCTCGCTGGGTGAATATTATTTAAACAAGTTTGTGGCAATGATTCAAGTATAATGTAACAAAAGTTTGGATTCGAATTATATTCGGATTCGGCAAAAATAAAAGTTTCGGAATCAAATTCGGTTTTGAAAAAACCGAGTCCAGCTAGATTCTGAAACACCTGTTTGTGTTATGGACACTAACGCAGAACAGACTGAATCATTTTCCTAAACTTTTAGTACTTGCGGTTCGAACCTTAATCCGTGTTTCAGGGATTTCTTGTTTGTTTCTAAATTCGCATTACATATGTCTGTCGGCCGGATTGGAATGGGAACTGAAAAGTTTGTGTCAAACCATGACAGTATAAGCAAAATCTCGTATGTTGCGATATGATGAAACGGGCTCTTGAAAAATCTTTTGAAGTCTAGTAAGACTTTCATGCGGTTGGCTATGACATTCGCTTTTAAGAACCATTCAGGTGAAGAATTTTAATAGTTACACCAATAAAACTGGTCACATTTATCTTACAGAGCGTTTTGAACATTGATTTTAGTATATTTAAGGCTTCACGCATCTGTTATTCCACCTTTCCTTCCATGTCGGGATGAAGAATATAACAAGATCTATGATTATGTGCGTACGAACGTCAATACAAATAACAGCGGGTTAGTTTTTTAGAAATAGTAGTGTGAACAAACTGTGTCAAATTTCGCTTGAGAACTTTGTTGCTTAATGTCAGCTCAGGTTGAAATTTTCTTTTATTATGTTTTGCTCTAACGCGGATTTAGGATTTAAAAAATTAAATATTGAAACGTGTTTATTAAAATGTGTTTTAAACACGTCGTGCTTAGCACTATACTTCATAGCAGGGTTCCAACAGGAACTAAATTTTGCCGGAACAGGAACAGGAATTGAATTTTTATGCAGGAACCGGAATTTGAAATAATTTTCATCACCGAATTACTGTTGGGCTTTTTAGAAAACATGCCAAAAAATGGCTTAAGGGAATTTTCAGCTATTTAATCGTTAATTTTTGCTAAAACACATCAGGAACAACTAAGTCACAGAATTGAACTGGATACAAAAACACTAATTTTGACAAAAAATTTCTTAAAGACAAAGTTTCCAATATTTAAATGATTATGAATAATTTGCCACAATACCGTAAAAATTCCGGTTCCTGCATCATTGAACGCATCAACAGGAGTAGGAATCGAATTTTTGAATTTTTGCAGGAATTCCGGCCGGAACAGGAATTCCGGTTGAACCTGCTACAGCTACATAGTATAATTGGTATTATATTTTAGAAGCCTTTATATTAGTGGCGTTCCTGGAACGGGTAAAACAGCAGTTGTCCGCCAGGCAATTATGGCGCTGCAAAATGATTCAGCGGTCCAAAAGTTTCAATTTTTGGAAGTTAATGGAATGAAATTGACCGAACCGGGACGGATTTTCACTGATATTTTAGAGGTGCGTTCAGGAAGAGGGACTGCGTTTTATAAAATGTCGTACTTTTGCCTAATTGCTCGTAGACAGGAGCATAAACGGAGGGTTTCGAGTAAAAAAAATTCTTTACATCTCTAGCACGTTTGTATATATACGAAATATGTATATATTATCACGTAAGTAACGTGGGCCGGCAGAGTACGACTAAAAGCAGAAGTTTGAGTGTTCAATAGCATATTATATTACAGGTTAAAACATCGCAATATGAATAAAATGTATTTAGGTATTAATAAACGTTGGAAGTAATAAATCTACGCGGAATTTAGGATAATAATGACTTATTAGCTGAAAATAATATGACTGTTGTCGTTTATAAAACATACAAATGATGGGTAGTTTTGGGCGATACTTTGTTTGTATTTATGGCTCCCAGTTGAGGCAATGTGATTCGAGTAAAACTACTACTGTTATCTGAATTAGTGCCACGGCCGAAGTATTGCTGCTGCTGTTGTTGTTGTTGTTGTTGTTGTTGTTGTGTTGCGCGTTGAAATGCAGTTGAATTTGTTCCATTGGTTAGATTATTTTGTGTTTCCAAACTAGTCGCCCCGTTCATTATTCCTTTATCGTTGTCTGAAACAATTTTGCTCACTGCGAATATATCTGTGCCAAGCCAGGAATTTCGCTCATGCGGCCCCTGACTCGAACCTTGTCGATGATTGTTCCTGTTGTATCCTACTTTCGCCTTTGGATCATTTGGTTGCCATTCTTGAGTAACGCCAAATAATGGGCCGTTGACGTGTCGATGAATGAATTCGTTGAGCCAGTAATGTAGACGCCACACTGCGAATAGTAATATTGGTAACAGTGTGCACGCACCCATTGCCCATCCTATTGCTTCGGCATACTTGGGATACGTGTAGTCAGCGTTGTATTTAGGAGCTTTGTAGCTGACGAATTGAAAGATTAATACGAACAGCAGGAGAGCTGAAATAATGAAAAATAGTGGCAAATGGTAGTTTCACTGGCAGTAACATAAGCATCAACATTCTTGTTATTAAGTCGAAATCTCAGTGTAAGAATAAGCTTAAACTAAGTCTAAGATCGAGTCTAAGCGGAAATTACTGCAAAGCCTATGCATACTGTATTGCAGTCTGGCAGCAAAACAAGACGCACTTAAACATTAGCATGGGCCGAAAATGAAGTCTTTGATCTGTGTTGAATATAGTTTGTGTCTGTTTGGATATGGAATGAATTTCTACAGCATATAAAACTTATGCCGTTATTTTTAGTATGCTTGGGTCTGGAAGGCATGCATCGCATTACATTTTGAAACATTCGGTGCAAATGATGTAGAATATGCTTTTTAGGTCTGTTTCGATTTATATTAAATAATGAACATTTTCTGACCTTTTGTTTCAAACGAATAGTGCACCTTTATCAGGGTGCAAAGCGAAACTGGATTATACTGGAATCGGAATCGGAACAACAATTTTGTACCGGAATTGGAATCGAAATTAGAAATTTGGTGAATGTACGGATAATTTGTATGTTTTAGGTGTCTGTTGGCTGACAACAATTTTCAAAAGCTCACATGAACAAATTGGGATGATTTTTTTGTTCTGGAAAGCTAAACTACAATCCATTATTGATAAGTTAACTCATCGAAAGCAATTTAATAGATAAATAATACCGCATTTTTATGCAACGTATCACAGCAAGTAAGATGTCAAAATTCCGATTCCGATTGTTTGTGCAATCGGAATCCGAATCGGAACTCGTTTTGAATCGAAATTCCGGTTGCTCAACCTAAATTAAGCCAAAATTTAAAAAAATTCGAATTTGTATGGACAACTGAGCAACCGCCATGTTGAGTTAATTCAATTTGATTCCGTAGATGTATGTTTATGATTACGGCTGGACTGTCGCTTAAAAATCGGCCGCGCCATTCTGATGACGTGTCCGCCGAGAATGGCCGGCCTTTCTTTGTGCGTCATCATAACATGAAAACGCGTTTCGCTCACCAGGCGTAATAACTGTCCAGTTAATAACCCAGTAAACGTTTACTGGATATCCGAGAATTTTTTGTGGAACAGTGGTCGGTAGACCCATCATTAGCTTTATGTCTTCAATAAGGTTTGGAATGCCGTAAATCCACGCCACCATAATTACTTCGACGAGTGCGACGACAAGTAAGTTCCATCCAGCAGCGTATTTGTCAAAAAGTTCGACCACGTAAGCTCCGCCTAAATTAGTATACAATATTGTTCGACTAACTAGCGAGACCTTAGATCATTTCAAATAGTTTGTTTTTAGATTTTAAAGTTGTTTTGTCTAATTTCATATAGGCGATTGATGCGTACATTAATAATCCATCGTTGGAAAATGGTTTCTATATGATTTCTTCGTTGACTTAGAAATAGAAAACTTAAGTAGTCAGAAAGTTGACCAACCGCTCGATATGCGGGTTACATAGCTGAAGAGACTCATAACATTTTACAGGGGAAGATAATTTTTTAGTTCAAAATTAGCAAAAAAAGTGTTTCTATTTTAACTTCGGTATAATTATTTTACAGCATTCAGGAATTGGTTAATGATACTTACTTATGTTGAAATTTAATCTGTGTTTTACGTTTTTATACCAAATTTCAATTCCGTTGATATTTTATGTAGTAGTAAGGATATCTTGGGGTAAGAATTTTTGACAGTATCCCATTCCACCGCACGCGAAATTATTATGACGCCCGCCGACCACCACAGTTGTTAGCAGTCGTGCAGGTTGCAATACAGATTGCAGATATAAGAAACCGCCTGGTTTCTCTGTACAGCTATAGTTCCGGTATCCGGTAGATCGGAGATTGTATCAATCTGTAACGTACCATTTGTTGTAAATACAATACCAACCAAGAAAAACACGGAACACATGCAGAATGTTGCCAGTGCGCGTCGTTTGCGTTCTCGAAGGACTGGAAATTGATCAACAACAGCAGTCATTAAAGTTTCTACGTTGACCTGAAAACAATAATTTTGGTCGCAACAGCAGGGATGTACTCAAATGCAGGCTTAGAGAGATATATTCCGTTCCGAAATTTGTTGGGAAGCTAGAAAAAAAGTACTTTTATTAGGATTTAGAATAATCTTGTAGATCTTACAGCACAAAGGAATTTTCGTATACACGAAGTTGTGCGTTGCCGAACTGAAATCTTGGCTGAGTAGTTGATGTGTTAGTCCATGGGTATTGGGGGGTGTTATGAAACATGTTTAGCCACTAACAAAACGGCAAGTATTGGTAATTATCAGTTTTTAGTTGGTTTTGTTCACAGAGATATAGGTGGGGCGGCCGCACCACCCCTTCCCCGCTTTACAAGGTATTTTTCTAGCACCCCCATAATCAAAAGTTGATTGTGTATTGTTGCTTGGGAAATGTATTGGATACGTACTTGTTCAGTGCATATACCCAACAGAATAAGCATCATAAAGAATAGCACCGACCATAGCTGGGGAACTGCGATTTCAACAAGTGCGCCAGGATACGCAACAAACGCAAGGCCGACACCTTCGGCTGCAAGGTCAGATACCTGAAATAACGCCATTCAAACGGTACGAGTTTATAGGATATTTTGTTTATCAAAAAATGAATTAAAGTTGAAAGAAAAAATAAATTTTATTTAAATATAAATAATTTTTGGTGTCTGAAAACATTTCGAAATGCGGTTTGTGACATGTATGTACCGATTTAAATATCATAATCCGCTCATGTATAGAACAGGGTCGGAATAGTAGTATAAGCATATTCTTAAGGCCAAGCCTAATCCTAACGATGAGCTTATACCTAAGCCTACGCAAAAAATAGTGTAACGCTTGAGATTACTCTATTATAGTCCCACAGGAAAACGTTCCGGTTCTGTTCTATACATCCATAATCGATGCTTGCGGTCGTAGGGGGAACATTACTTTTGCGTATACTTTTGTGTACAAATCCACTTACAGCCAAGCAATAATTACGAAAGATTCTATATGTGTGTTCTTGCTTCTTAGTAATGTGAATTTTAGTTTACTAATATTTTTTCTTTACACTTGAAATTTTTTCAATTTCATCACATTTTCGCAGTCAATTTAGTACAAAGGTCTTGCAATTTCACTCATTAATTACTTTTAAATATGTTGGGAAGATCATTAGTATACGACGAGGTATACGTTGTCAGTTCTTCGAGGGGATAGTAAAATTATTGGTATGTTACCTTTGTAGATTACGGCACCCATTACGGTGGTACGTAATGTCGGTAACGGTTAATTTTTGCCAGGGTGATTTTTTTGGGGTTATCCCGGTTTTGCGTTTTTAAGTCTACGAGTTTTTGCATACCGCATCACAGTTGGTAAGCATAACAACCTTATTTTGAAAGTTTTATCTCCATTCTCCTTTGAAATTGTGGTGGCTAAACACCCCCCACTGATTGATGGTTGTGATCTTACGTTTGCACCAGTTTGTTCGGATAAATGACCAATGATAGGGAATATTGCAAAACCGCAGACGAAGCTTGTGAGGCAATTGCCGATCACTACAATCATGGAATCGCGTAGGACATTATTGTTGAACGGGTTATAAGATGATAGTGTGCCGAGTCCGCCTGAAAATTCACAACGCGAAAATAGAATTTTTAGCAGCTTCAAAAAGGAAAAAGTTTGAAAATTCTTTTCGCAGCTTCAAAAAGGAAAAAGTTTGAAAAGTCTTTTCGCAGCTTCAAAAAGGAAAAAGTTTGAAAAGTCTTTTCGCAGCTTCAAAAAGGAAAAAGTTTGAAAAGTCTTTTCGCAGCTTCAAAAAGGAAAAAGTTTGAAAAGTCTTTTCGCAGCTTCAAAAAGGAAAAAGTTTGAAAAGTCTTTTCACAGCTTCAAAAAGGAAAAAGTTTGAAAAGTCTTTTCGCAGCTTCAAAAAGGAAAAAGTTTGAAAAGTCTTAAACCCTAACCATCATAAACGATTATAATTTTATAAGAACGGTTAATTTTAATTAATTTTTTCAAACACAAACGCAACAGAGAGATAACAATTTTCCTGAGCGCCCAGAAATGAAATTGATTGCATTTTAACTGACTGTTATGTGCAAAAAGTATCGACAAAGAATCGGCAATTTTTTGCAGTGCCAAAGCCGATGCCGATACTCACGAAAAGTGATGATTATTACCGATGCTGATTAATCGGCACATCCCTAATTAGAACGACTTGCAAATATATTATTTTTTATTTTTTTTATATTTTTTTGAATATTAAATATTCTTAAGATATATTTTAACTCATAAATATTCATTTCTATGCCTTCTAACACCATATCGTACCTTTAAGGGTAATTGATCAGTGTTTTTTAAAATATTGCAAACAAGAACGTGTGTGAGTTGAGAATTTATGAAATTTTACTAACTTAACTGTTTACTTTAGTACTAAATTAGGTAGCCGACTTAAGTAAATACTTAGTTTTTTTACTCAAAAACAAAAAATACCAAATTTTTGCCACCTTGGGTCTGAAAATTTTAATTACACCAATGATAGTCACTGGGTATCCGTAATCTTACGTTACTATTTACTTAAGTTATATTTATGCAATATCTTATCGGCGACTTAAATAAATACTTAACTGTTTGAGGAAAAATATTTACTTAACTTAAGTGCGCTTTTAAAAACGACAAAATGGTTAATTAAGTATATAATTACTTTGCGCATACTTAAGTAATAAATAGTACTTTAGTAGGGTTGCACAAACCCAGGCAGTATTGTACAACAAACTGTTAGTCTCTACCAGGTGAAATAAGCTCAGTGATTCAATGATCTGCTTAACTGAAGTACGCTATCAGAAACGTTAATTGGGTAATTGCTTAGCAATTACTTAGGCATAAAGTTATAATTAAGTAGGCGTTTAGTGACCCAGCTAATATATATTTTGTTTGAAAACTGTTGCAAATATCATATCCTCTGCCATTTGTGATAATTTAGGGGCCATGTTCGAAGAGTTTTTGTACGGATTTGTTTTCAGCGCACCGGCTGGGTGACGAAATCTGAATATTTGAGAAGGCCTAATCGTGTTTGGAGTTGGATTACTGAAGTTGGGTTAACCAAAAATCTAAAATTATATACATTATATCAGGGTGCAACCGGAATTCCGGTTCCGGCATTTTTTCACCTTCCGGTTCCGGTAAATTTTTACCGGATTTAAAAATTCCGGTGTTAAAATTTGGCCGTTTTCTTAACTTTGCTAATTTTTAAGAATCTCTTTTGAAAGCCACTTGTACTCCGAATATAAGCCATTGATGGTGGATTTCACTTCAGTCGACGACGAAAATCTAAAATACAACAAATAAAATAAATGCCTATGTTCGACTAAGGTTATTTCACAAATAATAGAGCAAAAAATAAGATTAAAATGAAATTTCTGGTGAAATGCCTTTTTCACTTTCCGGTTCCGGTTCCGGTAAAATTTTCAAATTCCGGTTCCGGTAAATTGTAATTCCGGTTGCACCCTGCATTATATATATACATTTTATATATATATATATATTGGTGTTTTGTTAGGCCAATCTCGAATGGAGATGGGAGCCGTTTCGCAGGTGTCTTCGGAGCATAAACCAGGTTTGAAATTTTGTTTTTTGTGTATTTTTAACCTATTTTCGGATAAATTTGCTATTTCGGCGTGCAGAAGTGGCTGTATTGACCATATGAAACGCTGGCAGTATGCTGCTATGTTTACGACTGCAGGTGTTCACAGGTGAACTTACCCATTGCGACACTGAGCGAGAAAAATATTTGCGCAGCGGCGTCACTCCATACTTGTGCTTGGGTTAATTTTGTCGTGTCAGGAATTAAATAGAATTGAATGCCACGCGATGCGCCCGACAGTGTGCAACCGCGTCCGATCAGAATTGCAATAATCAAATACGGAAATGTCGCTGTGAAGTAAACTGCTTTGCCTGCAGTTTTGATTCCACCGATTAGTGTTATCTGAAGCATAAGTTGATTTTTCAAAAATTCAAATTATTATTATTATTATTTATTATTATTATTTATTATTATTATTGTTGTTGTTGTTGTTATTATTATTATTGTTGGTTGTTTACAGTTTTTTGAAAGCAGTGAGAATTGGTAAGAGTTGTGTTGGCATCGGATTGTGATAGAGTTAAAATATTGTTTATTGTTTTGGTCGAGTTGTTGTTGTTGTTATGGTTGAAATAGCATTGGCTCATAAATTCATAGCATTGGCCCTGTGAGTTGAGGGTTATTAGGCGAATGGTGCGACCTGACTAACGACGTATGTGTTCCATTTGGCAACGGTGCTTTTAAAGACTTTCGTTTATGCCCGTGTATTATTGTGAACTGAACATTTATTTGTCCCAGTTGGTAACTCATTCGATTGTATACCAATGGTCTAAACAGCGAACTGTCCCAATTGGCACCTAAGCCGTTGTTTAGTGACGTTCTTGTGTTACCAACTGTGACACACACAAGTGTTCAGGAAACACTTGTATAAACGAAACCAGTTAGGGTGGCGCTAAACTTGTCGCTCGGTCCCGTTCGTCACCGTATTGTATCGTATGGATCAGTTTTTGCGGCGTTCGGTGACGCACGGTGGACGCTGGATAACATTTTTTAAAGTATAGCGCCAAGGGCATAACGGTGCAGAGGGGGGTCAGCGGTCAAACTTCACTTTTTTTGGATTACCGTCTCAATAAATATATTTACAAACCATATCCCCGTTTCCAAAATCGGCCAATGTAAAGAAGAGGGGCGGGTCAGTATTATAAGCATATTCCTAAGCCTAAGCCAAGCAAAAAAATTAGTCTAAAGCTAAAGCTTGCTCGATTGAAATCCCACAGAAAAACTCTCTCCGCCCGTGATCTTTACATGGGCCCCAAAATCCCGGCAACGCCCACGCCAACTTGACGTACAAAAATAGCCAGCCACGCGACAGCAAGCGCAACAACAAGTTCCCATCGTGGCGAACCTAAGTCGTCGATACCGCTTGAAAGCGCAATTACACGGTTGTTCCAGTATTCAGCCGCTGGAGTTACATTTGCGCCGAGTCGGTTTGCGTTGCATTCACTGATATTTTGACTCGACCATTGTGAAGTTTCGTTCATTGAAAAGCATTGTCGTGTTATCGATGCATTTGTTGCGCAATAAGTCCCGTTGTTACAACTGCGAGCAACCTAGAAGCATACGTTGGCAGGTTATTAGGTTGTAACCAGGGTGCGACCGGATATCCGGCTCCGGTTTACTATCCGACAAAAAACCCGGTTCCGGTAGCCGGTATAAACCTACCGGATACCGGATTTCGGTGTTGAGTTCGTAAATCTCAAATTATTGCAAATTATGTTGTGAGATGTAATGTTTTCAGTCTCATTACATGTAAGTATACAGTATTGGTTTAAAGCAGTATTTTTGCATATGGTTAAGGCAGCGATTCGGAATTTTATTATCGAAACAAACCAATAATTTGCAGCTTCACACAATTATTTTCAAGTACTAGGACACTCTCCTTGTATAAACACAATATTCTGTTTACTAAAAATAAATTAACATTTACTGACGCATTATTACGTGTTAAAAATTGATTTATTGTAAAAAACACTATCCGGTTAGCATCCGGTTCCGGTAAAAAATCACTATCCGGTTCCGGTATCCGGTTTTTTGCGATCCGGTCGCACCCTGGTTGTAACCACAACGACAATTTGTCGCGTTTGACGGCTTGTGGCCAAAAGCTTCATGAGCGTTCGCTCAAGCATCAATGCAAGCCTAAGCGTAATCAGATGGGCGCCAAATTGTTGGGTGTTTAAGAGTTTGGATTCCAAGTTGTCGGGTGACGAATCATCGTGATACTGAGTGTAGTACTTATCACTTGTTGGTTTGATGAAAGTGGTTAATTTAGCATGGGATTTTGGCAGTTGATTTAGCCTTACCGCTGGACAGAATACAAGGTTCATGACGGCTGCGACCGACTTGCGAAATCCTGGAAGGTCTTGGAAAGACGTGGAATTTTGCAATATAACCTGGAAAGACCTGGAAGTTTCGGACGCCCCGTTCAAAATGTGGAAATCCTTAGAAAATCGTACCGAACCTAAACTGCAAAACCTGGAATTTTTATTAATAGTTTTTGTTTAGATTTTTTTGTTTTCAGATCTCTTTTCAAATTAGCGGCTTTTTGTGATCCTGATCCACACACCGCAATAGTTGAAAGAACTACATTTCTATTTAATTGTTACAATAAACTTTGAAACATGACCAACGAATAGTTTTTTTTGTTTCAAAGCTTATTATATTTGAGTATAAGTATAGTCAAATAATCTATGTCAACATAATTCCCGAAACAAAAACCTGGAAAATTTTGAAAAATAATTAAAAAATCCTGGAAAAGCTTGAAAAATGACTTTCGATTTTCCACAGCCGCCCTGAACGTTGTCTTCTGACGGAAATTTCTAAATCCGTGTAACTTTTGACGGCCTTCATCTGTCATATTTACGCATATGTTTAGGAAATGGCATACCAATAATGTGCAAAGTCTATTAACAGACTAAATCTTAAATCGACGAGAAATTCTACAACACGAGTTAATTACTTTGGAGTCGAAGCATTCTCCGGTGTTCCAACTGTGCGTACAACCAGCAAAAGGCAAGTGTTTGTTGAAGGATTGCACAAAGTAATACAATGCCCATGCAATGACCATGTTGTAGTATAACGCAACGAACAACTGTATCGTTAACATCGCATAGCCAATGCCCTAAAATAGTCAATACCCTAAACGCAGTAAAAAATGGAACTTGCTAACGTTCCTCCCATTTACGGTTGCGCTATCTTTTTGTTGACGTCCGGCGCTGTCCGTCACCCGTACGGCATCGTCCGTCACCCGTACGGCGTCGTCCGTCACCCGTACGGCGTCGTCCGTCACCCGTACGGCGTCGTCCGTCACCCGTACGGCGTCGTCCGTCACCGTACGGCGTCGTCCGTCACCCGAACGGCGTCGTCCGTCACCCGTCCGGCGTCGTCCGTCACCCGTACGGCGTCGTCCGTCACCCGTACGGCGTCGTCCGTCACCCGTACGGCGTCGTCCGTCACCCGTACGGCGTCGTCCGTCACCCGTACGGCGTCGTCCGTCACCCGTACGGCGTCGTCCGTCACCCGTACGGCGTCGTCCGTCCCCCGTACGGAGTCGTCCGGCCCCCGAACGGCGGCGTCCGCCCGTACGGCGTCGTCCGTCACCCGTACGGCGTCGTCCGTCACCCGTACGGCGTCGTCCGTCACCCGTACGGCGTCGTCCGTCACCCGTACGGCGTCGTCCGTCACCCGTACGGCGTCGTCCGTCACCCGTACGGCGTCGTCTGTCACTGTGTGTCACCCGTACGGGGTCATACTGGTGACGGACGCCGCCGTAGTAAAGCGCAACCCTAAGTATTAACTTGTTAGAACTCAATTGTTCCACTCCACCCACTTTACTGTTTAGGGGGTACGTTGTAGGGTGAACCTTCCATGTTTGAGATTTTTGAAGAGGGGTTTTTAGACACGGGTTCAGTCTGTAAACAAAAGAAATTCTTCTTCGATATTTTTGTGGAATGTACCTCATTTCATTTATTGGTCGGTCGTAACTCGTAAAGTATTGCGTTTGCCATTTACTAAGCTGAACTGAGGGTTCGCAACTGGGGCATGGAACCCACATTCGGCCGGAGCCCTCAAACTAGTTTTGCTACCCGATTCAAGCTCTTCACTCGAGATTTTGGCCCCGGTTGAGTGTTTTTAGCTTAGACCATTATTAAGTAAACTTTACACGAGTTGTAAGTCACGAGCGCCTTGTGGTGCAATGTTTACGAAATTGAATTGGTATTAACTTATTTACATGTCATACATACATTTCACTTGAAATTTTTTAATATCTATATATTAAAGCTAGAACGCCTGACATACATATTTTGGGCAGAGTTCCAACAGATTTTGTTTACGTTACGTATGCAAATTAAGAGTATGCATTGAGAATACCTATTGTTTCAGATGTGCTCATATATCTGAAAAGCATTATAACTTTTCGAAAAGGAGTTTTTTAACTTCGTTGAAACCTGAAAAATTGGCAAAAACAAGTTTTTGTCACCTACGAAATTGACGGGAAAAAAACATTTTTTGGTTTACCTGAAAAATTGGACTCAGTTTTCGGTACATCATATGCGGTGGCAATCCGGTAAACTGTCCCAGCGCCAGTTCAATGTAGAACATTGGAAATCCGGCAAATATCATCATGATTACGTACGGTATCATAAACGCAGCGCCGCCGTTTTTGCCGGCCATATACGGAAATCGCCAAACGTTGCCGAGTCCAACGGCGTAACCGAGCGTCGACAGAATGAAGTCGAGCTTTCCGCCCCATTTGACTCTTTGTTCGTCTCCAGGATCGCTTTTCGGATCTGCTGGCTTGTTGGCGTTTTCAACGGTGTTTCGCGGTGGCAACACTGGAGCTTTCGCCGAGCCGTTGTAGACTTCCATAAATAAATTAGTATATATACAAGCTAATGAGTTGATAAATTATTAATTTAGTATATAATAGATTAAATGTATATCTAAATTGTTGTAGATAGAATGTAACAATAAGTGGATAATAATAATAAATTCAAGATAACATCCACCAAAGATCCCGTCCCATTTTTGACAGTAAAACAGTAATTATATTGTGGGTGCTCTTCTAATGCCAAAATGTGTTATTGTTACTTAATGCAAATTGTTTATTAAATGCAAATCACATCGGCTAAGATGAAAAGTAAATTTGCGTATGGCCGACGAACCCTCGCAATCCGGAACTAAAATGTAAAACCGGAATTTGTAACGGAAGTAAAACTTAAAACCGGAATTTGGTGATGTGGTGGGGGCACTATGGTACAATTGGACAATGTTTCATAATCACTCATTATTACAGTTTAGTTTTGTTGGAAACCTTATTGTTTGGTCAATCAGTAGATTATGTATTATGGTCATTTGAGAATAGGAGTCCTGGTTGAACCATTGGTTTAAGCTTAATATGTTTATCGACGTTAAAACAGTCACAAGTCTTCAATGATTGAGCCTATTTAGTTGTATAACTTGTATATATACATATATATGTGTATATATGTGTATATATTGCGACAATTGACGAACTAAGCACACTATAGTGTGTCTAGAAAACCTTTGTTTTTGAGGATTATCACTTAATCCGTTGACGTAAAGCGTGTATTTATAGAAAAAAATTGTCTTAAAATGTTAGTTTACGACAAGTTTTGATACCAACAGATGCCGTTGACTTTTAGCAATATAAGATAAAACTGAAAACGAGTCCTTGTGTTAATTTCTTACACTTTAGGTTTAGCACAGAAATAAGGCTCCATTTCGATTACGCACCAATCGGCATACCGCAGTCACCCAAGGGCGTAGCCAAACTAAAGGGATATCCGCCGTTTTGAGATATTTGTCAACGGGTTTTTGTGGACATTTTTTTGCCAGTGCGGAGCACAAGAAGTTCAAATATAGTTAATTTGGGCATCGATCCAGCTGATTTTTGTCGTTCGCATTTTACACCGCTTTGAGTAGAATGCATTTTAAAAGATTTTTAACAAGCATTAATTGCACGAGTTGTTAAAAAACGGTTTCTGCAAGGAAATATGTTTTGCGGTGTACATACGTCCGGTATGTATATATCAGCTTCCTAGCAAGCACAGTTTAACCGGATATTAAAAATACCGGAATCGGATGTGTTTTAATGAATATTTCGACAAAAGGTTGCAGTTAATCTCACTCTAATTTAGCACTACTTGCTAATATATGTTATAGTTTTGTTTCTACAAGAGTTTGATTGTTAACTGGGGCTCTGGTCATCTTAAGCACGTCAATTTAATGGTTCTAATTAACAGGTTCATCGTGAATTTAGCTGGTTTGAGTGTGGTGCCGTTCAGGTTTTTAGGCGTCGGTGGCAAACGATAAAACCCAGTAGTGCGCTTATACATCAAACAACAGATCAATAAATCGTTGAGGCTGCTATCAGTACGGGGGTTGAATGTCTTTTATCAATAGTCGCTTTCGAATAGTGATGTATGTGCGTTTAGAAGATACGTACATAGTTTTTGTAAGCATTAATACTTAAAACTGCAGTTTACACTATTGCAATTGATATGCAATTTCTTCTACGCGTTTTGCAAAGCTAATTTCGAAATCTGTATCAATTCTTATATATGTGTGTGTATTTTTGCTTTAATCTTCGGTTAGAAATGCTGATAGATCGCAGGTTGTTAGCAGTGTATACGTGGGGGGGGGTTCGCGAGGCTATTAGCCAGTGGGGGTCGGGCAAACATCTTCACTAATTTGTCGGCTTTTGAATGTGGGGGTAAGTGGTATTGATCGGAGTCGAGAGAACTCGATTGTGAAGGGTCCCTTATCGCCAGTAGACCGTCTCAGTACGTAAATAAGATAAACAGTAGATTTATCGGTTTTGTATCTATGTTTTGTCATATGATTTTGATTTATGTATTGAACTGGTTTCAGACGAATCTGGTAGAATCTTTTGGTTTGTTTGAACCTAATATAATAAGTAAACAAAGCTGTAACACTGTCAAAGTATCATTTGTAGTGTAAATTGTCAAAAATTTACAGGAAAACGTTTAAATACTAAACAGTCGCTGCTGTGAAACGAGCAGTGGAGGGCGTTGGTGGGATACATGATGCCTGGCTTCGCATCCCGCATGCTGAAAAACCGTTTTGGGGCTGAACTCACCGTACAATCTGCTGTATATAACCTTTTCTGTCATAGAGTACACTGTGAGCAACTAAATACGAATAGTCTACCATTTAATCAGTCTGGCTAAGCATTCCAAACTTATAAAACACAAGCGGATAGTTTGTCCTATTTTAGTTGACTGTTCACTGATTGGTTTTGAATGATCACAAAGAATTTATTCAAATTGCTTGCACCCGAAAACCCTTAGTAGTGAATTTGATTGCTTGTAACCCTCATAATCAGTGCAATATTTAAGAAGTAATAATTTAGGCTTGACTAATTTATCTAATATGGAAATTAGCTATTAGCTAACTATTTAATTATCTGTCATGAAGGTTTGTAAACAATTTATTCCGATTGCTCGCATCCAAAAACCCTTCAGTAACCCTAATAATCACTGAAATAATCTCAGAAGTTTAACTAATTAAGCTAATATGCAAATTAGCTATTAATTAAATATACAATTATTGGTTTTGGATGTTTATAAAGGGTATATTCAGATTTCTCGTACTCAAACACACTTTAGTACTGTAATTAGATTCCTTGTACCCCAAATAATTAGTGAAATACAGTAAAAAGTCCTCAAAATCGGTTCAACGGTTACTGAGATTCTTTTCGAACAGACGGACGGACGGACATCCACATTTCGACCCCCGAGTACGAAACATAAAACGCTTCGCGAAACTCCGTGCTTTGCTCAACAAGCAATACGTACATATAGCGCCGCGCCAGCGTTTACGTACCATTATATACATGAATATATGTATAGTGTAATATGTCTACAAGACGAGAATGTCCCCTCGACTTCGATCGTCTAGCTCATATGGTTGCGTTCTGACGGTAAACACTTCTCACCCGTGAGACTGGGGTTAGAATCCTAGCTTGAAATGACATCTCAGATGAAATGGAAAATGTTCATGTGAAAAAGGATTAATAATAGTTTCTATATCCTAATGCAAAAATTTAATGAAAACATCCGCAAAAGCAAATGCGGATGTAAGATCCGTACTTAATTTTTGCTGATCCTCAACATTTTTAAGTTATACGTGTACCAAACAGTGTTTAAGAACTATTTTGGTATATGCTGATTTTATATATTTTTATGCAATTAATCTGTCTTCTCACGACTTTTATTTATTCAGTGGTAAGCTGAAAAATTCAACATTTCAAACCCGAGACAAATTGCTCTTCCGATGTTTGCAGTACATTCTCCGTTTGTGGCGGTCTGTCCCGTAAGGCGGTTAATTCCACCTCATTCCGCCCGGCCCTACGCAGCCCCACCCATCACTTCCATGGCTGTGTGAGAGTGGCAAATTATAATTGTTTAAGCAATTGATTCCTGGCAGCAAAGCAACTGTTGCGTCTGCGAAAAGACAGCTGGCGTCGTATTTTGGCAACCGAAGACGCGGCTTACCGGTCGTTCTGGTTATTGACGAGGTAACCGTTTTATAATAATGTTCTCAAATGTGTGTAGCAAATATCACCAGATGGTTATATATCACGTAACTTTTGAACCAGTAAATGGTTCCGCTTTGAAATTCCGCCCATGCGTTTCAATTGATTTGTTCTGCCTCGGTCCAAATTTTGAAATCCACAGCGGTCACAGTTCGCTTGTTTGAAACCCAATTACCAACTAGGGATAGGTACTACACACACAGTTGACAATACGGCTTAAAGGTGCAGTTTACATTTAATCTTGGGTTAGGCTTGTGGTGTTGGGTTGTTTTTATCTTGTGCAAAATGTTGGATAACTGCACGAGAATGTGGTTGAATTGAAATTGGACATAATATTCTGGAACCGTTTCAACTGCTAATTAAAAAACAGAAAATTCTAACAGTGGCGCAATGTACTTATCGTGCGACGCCGTACTCAATATGTTTTTGTTTATAAATATTAATATGCTATAGCAGCAATGCACAAGTGTTGCGGTACGGCGCCGGACGCCATCAAAATTTATATCACCACCATCCGTACTAACTGGAGATAGGTCCTATGCCACCACCTGTGCTAACTGGTAGCTATGCATGGGAACACTGTTGATATAACCGGGATCTTGATTTAGTTGGATCTCCTATGGACGAAAAAACAAGACGTTTTGTACGAAATTTTCGATTGGCCAACGAATTCAAATGTGCGTTTGACAATTTTGGCAATTGCAAACACAATGGATTTGCCCGAGCGAGCAATGATTCATCGTGTATCGAGTAGGCTGGTACGTTGAATAATTATTGTGATGATAATACGAATACTCTTGTGGAAACAAAATAATAACGAATTACATTAGCGTAATTAAGGTATACTTTTTGAAATATGCACTTAATATCCGGGTGCTTGTGGATATTTCACTGCCGGTTGTGGTTAGCGGTATTTTTGGCATCTAGTCGGCCTTGATAGCACTTCAAAATGTGACTTTTTAATGTTAGTGATTCCCCAACTATTGATAAAATTGGCATTCATTCAACTGAACTCTGAATTTTGTTTTTTTTTCATTTCAGGGCATGGCACGACTCAGTTTTCAGTGCTATACGTTTAGTCAACTGCAGGAAATTATTTGTTCTCGGTTGGAGGGAATCGAAAGTGTTGACTCAAATGCTATTCAACTTGTTGCTCGAAAGGTAAAGTGTCGTTAATTGACTTTCACCCGTCGCCTGAAGGAGCTACGGGTCGCATCCTCATTCCCTTCCATCGGAAAGAGTTTGTCATAGAAACGTTTCGACCGCGCTTGTGTGTAAGTTATGTAATATTTGTTCATTTCCGTTTTGAATATTTTTAGCCTTACCAGTCACGTGGCATATTTAGCTGGCTACGGGTTTTACCTGATTGGTATATCTATAGGTTTATATTATTAGTGAAACTTTTATTTGTATAATTCGCTCTACTTGCTGTTCAAAAAATTTACACAATCCTGTTGTATTTTTGCGTAAATTTTTCTGCAGTTTATTGTCCTAAAAGGAATAGTGAGTTATTTGTGGCATAGCATAAGCGTGAATATGTATCCAAGCATAAACAGATCTAAATAGAACAATAAGTTGAAACGATTTGGAAAACACCCGCCGCCCTTCGGGAAAACATCCGCCACCCCCGTTGTAATATAATGGTTACAATAATTATAATTTATTTTAGGTTGCTGCAGTATCAGGAGATGCACGCAGAGCCCTTGAAGTTTGTCGACGGGCAGCAGAAGTTGCAGCTGCGTCTGAAAAATCAAAAACAAACACAAATACAGCCGCTGTTCTATCTATTGCGCATGTTACAGAAGCGTTGCGTCGTATTACGTCTGCAAATTATATACAAGCAGTTGTGTACGTTGTTTTGTCTACATTAATAAACCCGAATCACTTAAGATACGTAAATTTGGACAGCGTTCAAGCTAAATTTTAGTATTGTAAACAAAAGATGGAACAAACAAATCCGCAATGAAATAAAAATTTGGGGCACTTCCTATTTGTTCTCTCCTCGAAAAAAATCCACCCACATAATGACTGAATACAATTAGGCTAATGTTTTGAATTAGGTCTGGCCTTGGTTAAGTCTTTACTTTTGCATAAGTCTAACCTTGGTTTTAAAAAGTAATTCACAATAGTGGGTGGGGGCACTTTCGATTTTTATCAACTTAACAATAGTGCGGGAAAAGGTATACAAACACTAATCTTGGTTGTGCGGTGCCTGATGCATTTTCTTGAAGAAAATGGAATGTTGCAAATATTGCAACCACTTTGACTAGTGGTTATGTTGTTATCGAAAACAATTATAATTATTGATAGTTTCGAAATTTGGTACGACGTAATTCTTGGTTTTAACACCTACGGTCTGGTGGAGTTTTAATTGTATTTTCTAGAATATTAAAAATACTATGATAACCTATAAACACGCATTTCCCTACTTTCAAACTCCATATTCTACGTACCTCAAAAGGTAATTCATTGGTGCTTGTATTAATATTCTAAACATAAATGTGTGTGAGTTCATGTTCTGTGAGTAAGGTTATCTTTTTTATCTTTTCAGGCATGCGGCTGCGTACGAACAAATTTTCCTTCGCTCGTGCATTGCTGAATTACATCGAACAGGTGTCGAAGAAACAACGCTTCGTGATATTTCGCATAGCTTTGCAAACATTTGCTATCAAGAAGGTAACGCAGGTTTTAGCTTTTAACGAATCGTAACAGAAATTCAGAATGCTTTGTGCGTTTCTGAAAAGTGTTTACTGATGTGAAATTACGCTAAAAGTGTTTATGTTTAGCTACGCTAAAGCTATTTATTTCAAGATTTCTCCACATACAAATAAGCGTTTTGAAAAGTGCTGTCTGGAACGCGAAAAGTGCTTAAATTACCGTTTTATTTTTGACCCGATTCCTAAGTTAGCCTGCTTTGTGGGTCTGTTTAAGATGGGGTGGAAGTAGTGAAATCGGGGCTAAAATGAAAAATGAAGGCTAAAATGAAAAATATGGTTTGATTTGGCAAGTTTTAGTTGATATTATGTATGTCATGAAAGGTAGGCTTCGGCATTAGATGCCGGCGAGCGGCCAGTAAACTATAGCGCAATCTAATGCGGGGTTCACGTTATAACTGGGGCAGCCTGGAACACGTTTTGTCCCTATGACTATAGCTGGTAACATTTTGTCTGATCGTTTATCCGCTATGAGATTCAAAAAATTTGAATTGTCTGCTATCCTGATGTGACATCTACTGTTTGTACTGCAATATCATATGATATTCTAAATATTGTCTGCGAGTACGTATCATATGATATGTTTGAAAATGTCTGCAAAGTTGTGGTAAACTAGCTTGATTGTCCTGTAGAATGTCATATGATAATAAAATTTCAAATTTGAATTATTTGTACTTAGGAATATATTTTGGGAAAAACTTAGCGAGAAACAGAAACGTAGAAGCTAATTCAACTTGCGAAATCATTTAATGCTGCATTATCGTACTTTTTACTGTTTTATTTAGCGTGCACAAATTCCATTGTCCTGTATAAATATCATATGATATTTAGTAGAATTTTGGAATATCATATGATATTCGCGTAAATGTCCCGCAGTGTCGTATGACAAATGGTTATTTGTATACGATGATCGCTTGATTTCAGTGATTTGTAGCCAATGTCATATGACATTCACATTTTGTCTACATAACCGCTATTGGGATCACAAAACTTTATGTTGACGTCGAATCAACTTGGACAAAGCGTGTTCCAAGCTGCCCCAGTTATAACATGAACACCGCATAACACGAGATGTGATTTGTTGGCCCTTCAATAAAGTTTTGTAATTTTCGTACAAAATTTTTTCTGATTTTTCAAAACTGTTTCATTTAAAATATTTTTCTTTGTAGCTTTTGGATAATTTTATGAATTCGATTGCTTAGATTTGTAGAAATAGCTGCTCAAAATAAAATATTTGATGATTGTGCAGGATGTTAACAATAACGATTTCAACGCCATTTAAACTATGTTGGTTTGCTTCACTTCTGGCTACGGCAAAAAATGTTGCCGACTTGCAATTCTGGAATTTTTCATTGCCGACGTTTGTTGAAACCAGCAGCTCAAAAATTTTGACCCATATTTACCTGCACTTATTAAGCGATTTCAACACTACCTTTACAGTTTGTTTTGCCACATCTCCCGGTTGTGACTAAAAGTTACCGACTTCTGTCTGTCTCCGGTATTATACCCTCGATAGGTATTCGAAAACATGGCCTTTGCCTGTAGTTGGCTTTATTTTAGGTTATGCGAACGTGTCAGAGTCACAGTTATCGGATTTGTGTGAAAGACTTGCGGCAATGCGTTTAATTGTTTGTGCACCTGGATTGCGAAAAGATATCTGCCGAAAATTGCGACTCAATATAACACCGGAAGATATTGAACTTGCGCTTGATTCTTCGAAATATGACTGAATAAACTTGGTTCACAAACTACTTGGCTTCGACTATATTTAAAACTGGAAAGAATTAGTTAAGACTTATGTTTAGACTTTACCTATAGGATTAGAATTTAGCTTAAGCTTAGGCTTTGTGGACAGGCCCTTATAGTTAACATGGCCCGCTTAATTTGTCAACTACACATGATTGATGGTATAATATTGTGATTAAAGATATTGTGTTTGTATATTGGCGTCGAATCTTACCTTGAAAGTGTATCATATGAAATTGAAAATATTCATGTGAGAAAAGGTTTGAGGGGAAAATGCTCAGTATCTTTAACATATGTGGGTCACCGTTTGTTCTTCAATATCATATGATATTCGAGGTATTGTCTGCGAATATCATATATAGTTTAAAATGTCCGCACGCTTAGTATTGTTGCTACAGCCCGGGTATCCATACAAAACGAGTTTACCCTAAATATTTGAATGCTTCAATTTTGTTGACAAAAAATATAATACCTTTGAAATTTTTACTATCCGTTTTCACTCAGCCTATACGAAGGCCCTCGATAAACCAATTCACAATTTCAAAACATTCTGTGCAATTCAGATGCAGCCTTGCGTCATTCAACACGATTATTTGGCTTCGCGCTCGCTAGCTTTCTACTGTCATTTATTGCTCACTCGCGTATAGTGCCTCCACACCCAAAAACGTCTTGAAATTTCGAGTGAATTTGTGATCCGAGTAGCGGTTAAAGTATGTAGACAAAATGAGAATGTCACAAGACGTTGACTTACAAATCACTGATCTCAAGCGATCCTCATATACAAGTAGCCATTTGTCATATGATATTGGGGGGGAGACATTTATGCGAATATCATATGATATTCCAAAATTCTACTAAATATTATATTATGCAGGACCATGGAGTTTGTGCTCGCAAATAAACAGTAAAAAGTCAGATATTGCAGTAATTAAATGATTTCGAAAGTTGAATTAGCATTCTACAGGACAATCAAGCTAGTTACCACAACTTTGCAGACATTTTCAAACATATCATATGACTCGCAGACAATATTTGGAATATCATATGATATGGCAGTACACACAGTAGATGTCACATCAGGTTAGCAGACAATTCAAATTTTTTGAATCTGATAGCGGATGAACGGTCAGACAAAATGTTACCAGCTATTTTCATAGGGACAAAACGTGAACCCCGCATTAGAGTGTTTTGTTTTACTTTTGTCACAATTTTCAGGAAAGGATTTCCTAAATTTCGCAAAAAATTAGCGTAAAACCAAAACTTAACAGGCTACAACCGAAGGTCTGCCTCCGGTTCCGGCAGAAAATCGGCCTTCGCCTCCTGTAAAATTTTTGCCGGAGATTACGGCAATTTAGGTACTAAAATTTTGAATAATCTGGCAAAATTTATCTGTTTAGCGCGTGTCGTTTTGCTTTTGTCACAATTTTCAGCAAACAATTTCCGAAACTTTGCGCAAAATATTAGCGTAAACCCAAACTTAACATATTGCGGATACTGCCTAAAATTAACTAATTAACCATCATTTTTACTACCTAATTTCGTTCGCCTCCGGTTCCGTCAAGTTTCGTTCACCTCCGGTTCCCGCAAATTTCGTTCACCTCCGGTTCCGTCAAGTTTCGTTCGCCTCCGGTTCCGGCATTTTTTGTCACCGGTTGCACCCTGCTTATAACAACATTGCAGATATTCGCTACAATTAGCTAACGATCATTTTTGCTATCTAATAATTTCGCCCCTCCTCCGACTCCGGCAAGTCATATTCTCAATTGTGTGTAGCGCACCTGATATATCTACTCTGTAAAATACATTTTACTTAAAAATAGTAAAATTTTACTGCCAGAAAAATTAGTAATAATTCGAATACTACTATAGTATTCGAACCTGTAAATGGTGAACTTTGAAATTCGGCACATTATTCGCGTTTGAGTGGTCCTACTTTTGCGCCAATTTTGATACACGCAATTACAGTAGTTTGCCTGTTTGAAAAGCAAGCGCCGACAAGTGATAGATGTAATACCCAAGAGTATGAGCGAACGTCGAAGGTCTGTAAATATGTAAATACTTCGTGATTTCGATTACAGGTTGAAACCACCAACTCCGCGTCTACGTCCGTATTTCAATGACGCTTATTCGCTCTGGTTCAATAATGCAGTCGGTTTTCCCCTTTTATTCCCCCCCAACACCGTTATAAAGCTATTCGAGTAAAGCACATGTACCAATATGCACAAGTATTATGCTTATCCTGCCGAACTTATTTCAACCGAAAGTGCCGAAAGTTCCTTTATTTAGGTGCTTTCCGCACGTCTATTACGATGCCTTAACACTGTTGTTCTACTAAGTCACTCGCTCACACTGTCCAAGATAAATATGCAAACTCAAACGTGACAAACCCCAAATTCTCCGTAACCCCAGTTAACCGTTCAAAATTCCCAAAATTCCCCAGAAAACAGCCGAAACTAGCCCCGCTAGAATCGACTAACCCCAGAACAACTCCAAATAGCTCCATAAAACCCCCTTAACACATCCCCAATAACCCCGTAAAATCCCCGGTACTGCCCGTAGGCTCCGCGGTATGCGCTCCAGTTGTTGAACTCCTTCACGCCGGAACACCGTAGACTCACGGAGCTACCGTGGCTGTTTCCAAGTACTCCTTTTGCCTAAGTCTCCTAAGTTCCACCTATGCAGGTCAATCAACTAATATCGCACACCAACGCCGCTAATTCAGCCAAATATGCAAGTATAAGAAAACGCCGCAATCATAACTATAAAAATTTTAGAATGCTTATGGAGGCTGGCTACCCCAGCCCCCATGGTTGTTTGATTTGCATATTTTGTGTGGCTTGGGAGTCTCGGACACTCACCAACCACATTTGACAACTTTAGACACCACCAACAACAACAATATAACATGTCAGCCCCCTAACCCCCTAGCTATGCTATTACGCGCACAAAGCCAATGGAAATATATTAACCCTTTCACTCATAGAGTATACTATGAGCAACAAAATACAATAATGTACGAGCGATACACACACTGTGAACAGTGTTTAACATTTATAACATATATGCGCTGTGCAAAATTTCCACAAGACGTGAGAGCCCCCTCGGGCTCGAGCGTCAAGCTCCTATAGCTCAGTGGTCATCGTAAACGCCTCCCACCCGTGAGACTGGGGTTCAAATCTTACCTTGCAAATACATCTCATATGAAATTGAAAATATTCATGTGATAAAGGGTTAAATGGCCACGCAGGCCCCCTGAGTACTAACACCTTGGGGACGCATCCGCCATGCATCGATTATACAATTTTTACGCCGGTTAACAACGCCTGAGCCTAACTTAAGTTCTAAGAGAGACTAGCCGGAGCCGGTGAGTCCCTCAAGGTGTGGTTTAGGATTTGGTTTTAGTTTTGTTTTAGTTTTTAGACTGAAATATGTTTAGGAGTGGCACAGCCACCAACAAGGTCTGGACAAGTCTGTTATACATAATGTGAGAACCTAAATTCAAATTACGTGTACGTACACCTGGATTTTAGCCAGCTCCAAAAGAGCCATATTAACAACATTATTTCCAGCCAAAAGCCTCGTCTTAGTCGTTGTTATACCAGCCAAAAAATAAATCACCATTTTGACAGTTGTTTGCTGTCTTTTTTTGCATTTGTTACTTTCGGTTTTTCAGAGCAGAAAAAAAAACTACATTTTCTACATTGCATTTTATTCCTGCTCTTTAGATGGATAGCATAGTTACGTCAATAAACTCTACCAAGTTTTCAATAGTTTTAAAAAGTGAAATTTGAGTTTTTTTTCTCAAAAAAAACTCGCTGTTTGGCTACAAATTTACAAAAAGTTAAATATTAATTTTTGTTAAAACATACGTTCAAATTTGCTGTTGCATGACTGCAACCTGGAATCCTTGATCGATGGGTGAGAAGATTATAGCGGAGTTAAACACATTTTTATAGTATGAAATTTGTTTGATGCCACTGAAACGTTTTTAGCTTTCTGGAGTCAAAAATGTCTGCCAGAGGATTTGTAATCCGCGTCATGTGCGCCCCCACTCCAAGTAATATATTCTTAAATGTATGCATTTTTTGGGAGTTTTTGCGCTGGTTGTTGTTGCATGGTTTTAACTGTAATTCAGTTATATAAATGTTAAACTTTTTAAACTTTTACAAAACATTTGCAATATAATAAAATATGTTACTTTTTTGCAATTTCTACAATTGAAAACATCAGACATTATTTTATTGACTTGGGGCATCACAAAATGTTTCATTTCATTTCTCTCAGACTTTAAGCTGTGTGCTGATAGCTGGGAAATATTAAACTAAATATTATTTGTATAAAGTTTGACTCAAGTAGGCATAGTTGTGACAATTCGTCGTTGAACAACTCGTTAACCAGCAACAACTAGTGCATCCGATATTTGGCCCAGGGTGCCCCGCCGGTTGGTGGTCTTTCTGCTGCTGCTGCGCTGTCTGCTTCTGCTCTTTTTCCTCCGGGTCCGTCCCTGTTCTGGGCAGACTTAAAAATTATTTCGTGCAATATTAGCCTAAGTTTAAGCTTATACTTTGAATTAGGCATAACGACCACACTTAGGCATTACCTTAGGCTCGGGCAGCTGTCGGGTGACAAGATGTCAGGGTGTCAAATTGTCGTAGATTAGAATGTAAGACAAAAGTTGCAACGAATGCTCGTTTACAACGCTGTGTTAACTTAATTTACCTTGAGTCAAGCACTATTATGACCCTTTCTTTTTCGGTAAAAGTAACTTTTAAACTACTTTAATTTAGGATTTGAGGCTCAAGTATAAACAACCTTTCTTTCTTTGTTCCCCCATCGAGTGAACGTGTCACCGTTATATATCGGCAGCCGCAAGACGGCCATGTCACGCCGCATTTTCAACACTTCTTTTGGTCGCTTCCACAGGTACGCTATACTCGCTTGTAAGTTACCGAATATCCCTGTATGCCCCCGCTGAAATTTTTTTCATTCCCCTCCTTATTATGTTAAGCTGGATACAGACCTGAACCGGTGGTATTTCACAATTTTTTTTTGCATAATTGTTTCCAAAGTCACAGCTGTTAAAATTTGGAAAAATTTTTGAAAAAATGCTAAATTCGCATTTCCACTGCCTGATAAAGCAAGCGCTGTCAATTTTCAGCAGGGGGTTGTTTTATTGTAATATTTTTTCTTAATTCTTGTTTTTAAACGTCGCGTCACTTTTTGTAGTTTTTGCTATTTGTATATAAAAACAAGCTTTCAAACGATACAGATAGGAACAAAGACACTTTAATTGAAAATTTTTGTGGCGATCTTAGCATTGTAAAAACCGTAAACACAACCGCAGGCCAAGAGGGGTCACTGGCAGCCCCCTGAAATTTTTAAAACCCGATACTTTATATTAATATTTCATAGTAAAATTGCGTTTGGCTTTTCTGTTGCTTCGCTCGGGACGCTTATTTCACTATTTGTTCCATCAGTAGATGCCCCCCCCTTGTTGTTCGATCCGTTTGTGTGCCTCTGTGCGTTAAGAAATGAATATTGAAAAAAGAAAAAATATTTAGATTTTTTGTCCTCGTTTTGAAACCTAAAGTTTCCTCTGTAAAAGTTGTGTTTTTTGCTCATTGGACACCAGTGTCTCCAAGGAAAAATGTTTGAAAATATGTTAATTTTAAGTTCGTCCAGTGGTGTGCTGTAGTGAAATTTAGGCTTTGGCACCGTACATTCCAGCGAATTGATTTTACACCAGAATGAGTTTAATCCCTGAGTCACTATGACATTCAGAGCTCTCCAATTCTGAGTTGATGCTACTCAGTCTCAGTTTATTAATCAAGTAACCCGCATCACCACAACTCAGATTGAGATTATTAACACAACTCATACAAAGCTAATGTCAACTGATGTTAACTCATAAATAGCTAACCTGCGAGTTAATTGATCAACTCATTGGAATTTACAGTGTAGTTCTACGATCAAATTGGTATACCGTTACCGGCCAATGTATTGATTGGGGAAATAGCAGCAGTATAAAGTACATTTCTAAACCTAAGCCTCAGCCTAAGCCCCAAGCAAAAGATTAGTCTAAAAGTTAAGCTTATACCGTTGCAGTCCTTATGAACTCCGTTGCTTAGGTTTAGGTTTAGGCTTAGGCTTAGGCTTAGGCTTAGGCTTAGGCTTAGGCTTAGGCTTAGGCTTAGGCTTAGGCTTAGGCTTAGGCACAATGATTTAAGGCATTGTTGTTATATTTCAAAAATAAATGCAAATTTAGGGATCGCGACTTCCAGCCACTTGGTATGCCCCGTGAATTCCTGCTGTGTTTACCCCCAATTAAAATTTGATGATAGCAAAGTTATGGCTTGATCAAGGGTTGATTTTTAATAAATGCCAGATATTTAAAATTGCTTTTTAGTTTTTTACTGAGTTACATTATTCTACAAAATATACCATTTGAAAAAAATTAACAAAAGACACTCAAGATTTGTGGCGTTCCCCTGGAAAACTAATTGCTTATTTGTTTTGCACACAAATAACGCGACAAACCGTATTAAAATGATAATTAATTGCTTGTTTTGTGGGAATACGACTGTTACACTTGTTTGCATTTACTTATAAGTTTTATTTGTTTTAAAACTCGTCGCTTCAATCGACGCAATTGTATTTCGCAGTTGCAACCGTTTTGTGAATTCCAAAATGAAGTTTGTATTTGGCGTAAAATCTGTTGTGAACAGTGGCGCAGGCAGGATTTGATTTTGAATGGATGATACCACATTGTTGCATTATTAAATCGCCTTTATACTGTAAATTACTAAAGAGTTGATTAATCAACTCAGCTGGAGAGTTTGTTATTTCTGAATTAATATCAATAAACATTAACTGACTCTGAGTTGAATTGATTCTCACTCTGCGTTGAGCTGTCTCTGTGTGAATTGATTAATTAACCCAGAATGAGTTGAATCGGCTCAGAATTCTGAGTTCTGTTAGTCCTATACCTCAGACTGAGCGATTCAACTCCTTCTGGGTTAAAATCAACTCACTGAAATTTACAGTGTATGTAAACGTTTTTACAAGCGACGACAATTATAAATTTGCATATAATGTCTTTTACCACACTTTCCCAGAACTCTGGTCAAATCTGTAGCCAGCTGAATCTGGTTGGAGGCCAAAAGAATTCTAGGAAGGGCATGCAGTTGATTTTACAAAACAGTAGAAGCGAGGCGGAAACTTCCAGCAAAGCCAAATTTTTTTCTAGGGTAGCTGATGCGGGGTTCACGTTATAACCGGGGCAGCTTGGGACACGTTTTGTCCCTATTAGTCTATTGGGTAACATTTTGAAACCCTATATCGCATTCAAAAATTCGTATTTGTCTGCTATCATCATCTGTAGGTCACCCTTTGTCCTTCAATATCATATGATATTCGTCAAATGTCTGCATACTTGAGGTAACATACCCAAATTGTCCTATTGAATATCATATGATACTAGAATTTGAAATTTGAATTTTTGAATTATGACACTGTTTTTCGAAGCGGTTTTGTGCCGGAAATGAATTTGCAGACGTGTATTTGGTATTTTAAGCACAGCTGTGCCTTTGTCACCCGACTTTCCATTAATTTATTAGCACCCGAAAATTACACTGTTCCGCTGAATATCATAATGATATTCGTTGAAATTTTGGAATATCATATGATATTCGCATAAATGTCCCACAGTATCACGTAACATACCTTGCCTTGTAACATTGATGACTTGAGAGCGGTGGTTTGTAAGCTAATGTCATATGACATTCGAGTTTTGTCTGTTGACCCGATATAAGAGCCCGAACTTTAACGCTGACGTCGAATCAACATATGACAAACCGTGTCCCGCCTGCCCCGGTTATAACGTGAACCCCGCATGAGCATCGCCCCTTCAATCTGCGGTCTTGACTTTCGGGAGGGACATATCCACTGTACCCTCCTTAAGCCTACAATTTTTACGGTAAAATAAGCCTAATTTTAAGAGATATTAAATTGCGTTACTATGTGGTAATTTTAGTTTGGTCTAAAACTTGTTGATTGAATATGTTTTTTATCACTTTTTCCTGCGTTTTTGCAATATTTTTTTGCAGTCAGAATTGTATCGCGTTGTTATATCAAACATTTCATCTGTGTAAAACCAGTGAAATAAAATTAAACTTTTTGCTGAACATTTTTAAGAGAAACTGTTCGCTGTGAAAACACTGAGATAATGTGGTTTTTTTATCGTTTAAATTGATTTTTTCTAAATTTTCTGTAGTGTCTGTAGTCTATTACTATATATACATATATATACATAATCAGTGGCGGATCCAGGATCTCAAAATGGGGGGGGCCAAAATTTCACAGTTAATAAACTTATTTTTGACCCATACTGTAGTGACCCAAATAAGAGGGGGTCCCCATTTTGAGTTCCAATTAATACGAGTCGGTATCCCTAATAAGAATCCGTAAGCGGGTAGAGTCCTTAAACCCTTGTTTAGAGTCCATAAATGTCTATTATCCCTTATTGTAGCGCATAAATGACTCCAGGGCCAAGAAATTTTAAAGCGTGCTTATACTATTGTGTATAAAACAGAGAAATAAACAGCGTAGAACAGCAATTAACACTATATAATTTTTGTCGAGATGCTGTTGGGGGGCACGGCCGGGGTGCCCCACCCGTGGATCCGCCATTGTACATAATATATATTTATATATTGTATGTGTTTATCATGCAACTAGAAATTAAGCCGTTAGCCAGTCAAACATACAAATTGGGGTCAACAATTTCAAATGGGTCCGTGCAGAACGAAATGCAGGCTTTTTGGGAATGGGGCGAAAGTTGTGTGGAAGAATCTGTAATCCTATGACTTCTCAAATGACCTTTTTTTCTGGCAACGTGTACAAAGTTGCATTGTAAACCAAAACTTAGGTTCCATTTTATTAATCAAATCATCCAATTTGTTTACAAAACAAATTTTAATTTTATTTTTATCACATGATATTATGCAGGACAATGTAATTTGTGTGCAGTAATAATGTAATGAAAAGTCGGATAGTGTAGCTTTAAGTGATTTCGAATACTGAATTAGCTGCTTTGTTCTGTTTCTGGAGGAAGTTTGCCTAAATATTTTCCTTAGTACAAATAATTCAAACTTTACAATTTAGTATCATATGATGTTCTACAGTACGTTCAGGCTAGTTTACCATAGCATTGCAGACATTTTTATACATATCGTATAATATTAACGGATAATATTTGGAATATCGTATGATATTGCAGCACAAACAGTGAATGTCACATCAGGAAAGCAGACAATTCAAATTTTGTGAGTTCAAAATGTTACCCGTTATTGTAATACGGACAAAACTTATTCCAGCTTGCCCCCGTTACAACGTGAGCCCCGCAAGCTTCACGGTTAAAAATTCACATGATCTCTACCCTTAAACTTATAATTATTATTGTTGTTGCTAATAATTGATGGGAGCAGACATTAGAGGATCCACAGGGTGAAGGGCGTACGCCCCATCATCAGAAATGTTTGGTGATAAATTGGTAAATTCCCCTACGTTACAATTTTTCTCCTCAGAAAACGATTTGTAAAAACTATAAGGACCCTACTTTTTCTCTCAGAAATTTTTTGTGATAAAATGGTAATGGTCTTTACCTTACAATTTTCCATATACGACACTTTTTGGGTGATAAAATTACAAGGAAAGTTTCCAGCTTCCAATTTTTGCGTTTCGTACATTTGCCACTCCGGCCTCCCTTGTCTAAAATTCGTGGATCCGCCGCTGGGAGCAGACAGGATTTCACTTCAGTAGCGTCCTATCTTCATACGCGGAATATAAAAAATAATTTTTACGGCTAAAAATTCGAATTTAACTCTAAAATGTTGTCACAATGTCTATTGCACTGCTAACCAAATCTCGGGGTTCTGTGACTTTGTGTATATCATTTGCGCACCTGCATTGTGTTCGCCTCTGTAGACGTTTAAAAAAATCAGTTCCGCATTTGAAGATGCCATAAAACAACACCCGTGCCAAATTGGACCTCGAGGGGCCACGAGAGTATTTTAGGAGGTTCGTACCATGAAATTGTTAGCTCACCATCACGGAATGCCCAGATTGTCGAGAAGAATTGGATCAATTAGGGGCAGTCTGTGGTCCTCCGATGTTGACGTCCATAATAAATACATCTATACAGCAATAATAGATTGCACACATAAACCGACAACTAAACTACGGAAAGTGTACACCCAAGACATATAAAAATGCGTCTAAAAATTTAAAAGAATTCTAAAAAAGTAAATATTATATTTTTTACCGATGTTTATTTTAAAATAAACAATTTTTTCGTTTCTCTGCCATTTTTAGTCAAAAAAATCTTTATTTACTTCTGCTCAAGGCAATTTTTAGGGTTGCTGCAATATAAGGGAAAGGGGCATCGTCCCACTTGCCATTATTTTCGCTCTCTTCTGGCCGATATATTTAGCGATACGCGAATGTGTTAACAAAAATATATCTGGTCCTTAAATTCGTATTGTCCACCTACACATAGGCGGATCCAAAAATGTCTGACGGGAGTAGGGGGGTAGGGCTGGCAAATGTTACTTTTATCAGCAAAAAATTAACACAAAAAATATCAGACGGGGGCTTATGCCTCCCCGCCCCTCCCCCTCTGGATCCGCTAGTGCTCCCACAAACAATTCCTCATGACTGAAATGGCTTGTAAAATGTTCTAATGGTAATATACATAAAGGTATGTCTTGCTGGATATTTTAGTTGTCGTTTTTACTAATAGCTTGCGGAATACACTCATAGCAAAACCGTTGTAAAACAGTTTGGAGATTCCGGGCGGCGAATCTGCAACTTTCTAAGACCAGGGTTTTACCAAAGATCCCTACCTTACAATTCCCCCCCCCAGAAAATTTTTTGTAAAAAAACAATTTTTCACCCTCATAATTATTTTTGATGATAAAATTATAAAGTCCCTACCTTACAATTTTTGCGTTTCGTAACATTTGCCAGCCCACCACCCCTCGTCAAAAGTTTTTGGACCCGCCTGTGCAAGCGTATATAATTTTAGTACTAAATGTTTACACAAAATCTTGGTTTTGATTCGTGTTGAAGGCATCATGGATGGATTGTTTTTGCCAGAGCGTGCGCTTTTTGGAAATCTCAACATTTTTTGGTTTGAAAATTTACAATTTTAAAAGCCAGTTTAAGCGTATTATTTTTATTCCAACTCCGATAAGTTGCGCTAAAGGCGCAAAATTTACTCTCTTGTTATAAAACCTCGAATTGAGTTTTTTCTCGTTTGGCTAGAAAACAAATTGTCAACTTCAAATGAACTATTTACATCGAAAAATATTCAACACAGCACAGCCGTTGGAGTGACATGTATACATCATCATATTCCGCCCCCGGATCTACCACTGGTTCCTGACCAATATTTTCTCGCCTCCTATGGTGTTTATTAAATAGCGCTGTACTTATAAAGTATATAAAGACTCAAATTTTTGCCGACACCGTAGTTTGATTTTATTTTAAAAAATGTTTTAAAAATTTACCTTTATTATTTTGCTATTTTAAAATTTTGCAACGTTTTTTGACTACTTTTTTACTGTACTATTCAATATATTTTCAAGAGACCTTGAATATGTATACGTTATACAAGGCTACTTAAACTATACCTATTGATTATTGGGGAAGTTTTTTTTAACAACAGTTGTATATTTTCTATTTTTACACGTTGCGAAGTTTGGTTTGGATTGCGGTAAAATTATTTACAATCACTCAAATCTTATAGGCATTTTTGGTTTTTATATGTTTTATACTGAATTTTTAAAATTCTAGTGTTCGGCGATAGAATAAGACTAAAAAATTAGCCAGTGGCCCTATTCACGTTGCTGCTGTAATTGCAACAATTGCCGACCGGTGGCATGGATGGCGTAGTCTCGCTACGGACCTTCCCGGTTTGCGCAACAAGCATATGTACGGGCCACAACGTTCCATGGGACCATAGACCCAATACTTGAACCTACAAAAATCTCACGTTTACAAGACAATTTAATGCTTAAATCACAATCGACTTCTCGCTTATTTGGATCGCTAGGAATTTGTCAAAATTCTGTGTAAAATATTTGGTCAAAAATTAATAAGTTATTTTTCGTACTAATTTTCTTTTAATTGTTGTGTTGCGTGCATGCAATAAGAATAATTGTAAAACCTTTAATGGTGCTTTTATATGCGGTTACCCGATGCCGATCCAGAGGCTGGCAAGTGATATGAAACGCTATTTTTGCTTTGTGCTACGGGCTGTGAAAAATTGTAATGTAGGGATCTTATCATTTTATTATAAAACATTTGAGAGGAAAATTGTAAAGTAGCAAGGGCAATCTACCTTATCATTTTTCACCAAAAAATTTTTGAAAAAGAAACTTGTACGGTTGAACCTGACCATTTCATCACAAAAAATTCTGATGGGGGCATACGCCCCCCTGCCATCCGACCATTTCCTCCGCATTGGATCCGCTAGTGGCGGTTACCCCTACATCATAAGACGTTGCACGCCAGGTGAGCAGGTTTGTAGTCAGCCTACTTTGCTACGAGGCTAAGACATTTTAGGAGGGGCATACAAGGGTTTGCGATGACTTAAATGCAGGGTTGAAACATTTCCAAGACAGGCCAGTTTTTCGAGGAAAGCTAAGCCTCCGTCGGCCCACCTCAGCCAATGGGGACTCGCAATATGGCGTATGATGCAAAACAATTTTAACCTCAAAAAATGTCTTGCATTTTTGAGTTTAACTTGTATAACGTACAAACACAGCATGAACATCTGGTTTACATATACATGTATCAGTGGCATAACCAGGATTTCATTTCCTTAGAGGATGTCCACGTCTAAATTTAGCGAATTTGCGTAGCGAACGAACGAATTTTGACCACTGTAAGTCATTGTACAGCCTGTACAAATTCCCTTTTCGATACTTTTCAGAAATTTCAGTGAGATATATCCCCCCATTTCTCGCATGTGGATACACCCCTGACATGTAACCATTTGCACCCCGTAGCACAACTTTTGAGGCTGTTTTAAAAATTTTAAAATTAAAATTCATTGCCATAAAACATTGTCCGCAACTCACAAGGCAAATTACCCCAGAGAGCAAAGCGAGCGAGGGCTGCTGTGTTAAACTTTTGAGACATTTTTAAATCCTTTATACAAAAAGCGGATGTTATCAGCCAGTTTTGTTACACGATATCATAATGATAAATACATAACCATTGGACATAAATAAATTACTTAAAATAATTGTAGGTGGTTCTAATTTGAATTACACATTTTTCAAAATTCATAATTGTTTTCTTTCGTTGAACGGTTCGAATTTTTGAAATCGAAAAAATTTTGGAATTTTTCTTGTAATTTAAAACTTTGCGTTCGTTGATGGGTACCCACCCCTCTTGAATTAAGTTTTGTGTTATCGACTTGCGCGCGTAACACAACGCTGACGTATTAGGACTGCCTCCGAAAAAAAATTATTCAGTAGTGTCATTCGCAGATCGAAAGGGGATTCGTCAAAGCCAATAAACTTGGTTCAACAGGGTTTAAAAACCTAAAATTTGATACTATGATTTCATGCTTAAATTGCGTTTGTCTTCTGTCTCGTTTCGCTTAACGAATGTTCTCGTCAAAGATTTCTGCACCCGTTTGCAGTTTTAAGCACAAATGCAGTCAGTGCGCGCGGTGGTTGCAATTACCATGACCTTCAACCAAGATTATTTTTTTTAAAAAATTTAAATGTTTTAAAACTCTAAAACGTTTGCCTAAATTTTTCACGCACATACCGTATGATGTAGCGTTAAGCATTTTTCGAGTATTGACGGTTTAACTCGATGCAAATATCTGTATCCGGGTCAGCGGCTGACGGATACCAAATACAGAGGATGAACTAAAAATGAGGACAGGGGGTAGTTTTGGCTCCTATACACTTCCCCCCGTAAGCATATGAGACATGCTTGCCTGTTAAGTGTAAATGGTGTGATATTCTGCACTGTATTGTATGGTTGCCGACAGTATACGGGTCACCAAATAGAAGACGATAAAAGTAGTTGGAGAGACGGGTTGCGTGGCGGAGTAGTCGAGCGTTCGCTTATGGAATTGTAGGATGATGGTTCGAGCCACTTCAGATTCTCTGTTTTTCCGGTTGCTTAATAGGTTTGAAGTTCCCTACTGTACCTACCGAGACTGAAGCATTTCACGTTAAGGATCAGTCTTCAATTTGACCTTAGACTTAGGCATAGGTGAAGGGCTTAGACAAAGGTTTAGGCATATGCGTACACTTAAATGTGTCCTTACCGCTACCTAATCGAAAGCCTGGACCCAAAGTGTGAGTTTGTGTGAGAAGAAAGTATAAAAGAGACCGGGCCCGTAGTCAAAGGGGAACCAGGGCGGCTCAGCCCCCCTGAAAAAAATTTGGGTCCCCCTAGAAATTTTTTAACCTTGCTGTTAGCTTAATGAAAACCCATGAATGCCCCTCTTGAAAAATTTTACCCCCCATAGTAAAAGGAGCTGGCTGCGGACCTGAAACAAACGCGGCGTTTTCCAATTTGTCCTTAGGAAACGGTTGAAACCGATCCAATCTCATCGTCATCGTTATTTTAATGTCGAAAAAGACTGCGTCGGTGAACCATCATTACTGGATTGCTAATCTATCTTTAACCAATATTTTGGTCGGTTTTTCATGCAAACAATTAAAACAAATCGAAATTTTTCAGTACGCCAGTGAAGAGTGCTTTACACTGCAAAAAATGGTGAGTCCAATTGACTGTCTTTGAAATAGGCTCTACGGGACTACATAAACTTAGTCAAATTTGACTCCGCTAGAGTCAATTTCGATTCACTGAGTCGCACGTTGGACTCACGCGGAGACGAATTTGACTCAGTTTGTGTAGTCCCGTAGAGCTTATTTCAGAGAGAGTCAATTTGACGCACTGTTTTTACAGTGTATCAGAGCTGTAGCCACGATTGCAGCTACAGAGAGTATAATCTCATCAAAAATATTCTGACCTGTACAATTTAGAAGGTTATTCTGAATGCGCGTCAAAGTCTTCGACGATAAGACCACTTGGAGATGCGAGCTGTGTGACGTAGTCGTAGATTATTCCTTAACACTCCGTAGACTTGCCTGGCCCTGCTTTTTCCGCTGAAACTTTGATATTCCGGTCATTTGTTGTTTACGCTAAACATTATTTCTGCAGGAGCGTCAGCAGAAAATTGTATCAGGGGGTACCGATTAATTTCACGGCGCCCATACAAATTGCAGCTCAAGATTGTTTACTTTTAATCCGAGGCAACTTAGGAGGCACTAGTCAAGTTTCCGAAGGCACGGTCTCCCAATGCCCTCCATTTGAACACTTGTGGTTGTCTGAACAAAATATTTCACTATAATCGCTGCGTAGGTATTAAACGTGATACTCAGGAGAGTATTTGAAACATTTCTTGCTAATATTTCATAAAAGTTTCATTTTCTATAAGAAACTTCGAATGTTTAGTGTAATGAACACATTTGCACTATTTTCAGCTATGACGTTTGCTAAAATTTGTATGAAAAAATTCTATGCTGAATACTTTATTAATTTTTTACTTTTATGTTATTATAATTATGTTTGGCTTGTTTTATACTCGAGAAGTTTGTTTTACTATATGTATTGTTAGCGGTCACCTTCAGAAATTTCGCAATTCGCAGCCTTCTTACGTAACTGCGATGATATACAATGAGAAAAAGGGCGAATATGTAATTTTTAAGTAAAATTTTAATTTGTGATTTTTAAATTTGTTTGTTTTTGCTGTTTTTCTGTTTCTACGACATCTGTTACACATTTATTGATCAGAATATACAAGGTATAAATCAGTTAATTACGTCTATTGAACCATTACATTAGCGCATCCTTGTTTAGGCTCCAGTCCAGGCTATTCGGGTTACGCCGTATCTTGACAACTTGGCGAAATTACACAACTTTGGCACAAAATATAGCGCACTACGGTTTTTTCAAAAATACTCCCAAGGATGTTGAATGTGGCAGAAGAATGATTATGTGGTGGTGTGGAACCCTTAGTCCCATCCCATTTCCAAGCCCGGAATACGCGTTTCCTGGTTAACCAAAACGCTCAGTATAGTAATGTAAATAAATACAGTGGCGGATTCCGATGGGTGACGGAGCATATGTATTTCTTTCAACCCCCTTGCTGTGCTATTACGATTTAAAAAATTTGCACCCTCGATAAACAAAAAATTGTGAATCCGCCGCAGTATGGGAATGTTTGCACTGAACGGTGCTGATTTAAGAGTCATTGTCACATTCTAATAGGTTTCTTCTAAACTGTCAAGTATACTTCTAACGTTGTGGTTCAAATTAGTTTCCGATTGACGTCACTAAATGCCGTGGTGTCAAACGGAACTGATTTGGTTTGGTGACGTTGTTTCGACTTGTGAACATGGATCCTGTTGCCTTAACCTGAGTTTGGTTTCAATCGTTCACGGCAGTTGTTAATTTGCACCAGGGAAAATGAAATATTTTTATTTAACCCTTTCTCACATGAATATTTTCTATTTCCCCTGAGACCTACTTTTATGCTAGAATTCGAACTCCAGTGACTGGAGTGGGAGGCGTATACCATCACCACTCAGCTATAGGAGCTGGACGCTCGAACGCGATGGGCCTCTCACGCCTTGTGGTGATTTAGTACTATGTATACGTGTTGCAATTGTTAAACACGGTGCGATATATACTATTTAACGTATATACACTGCGCTGAGTTGCCTACAGGCAACTCAATGTGAGAAGGGGTTAAATTTAGTTTGGTAATTGATTTCAACAAAATTTGAATTAATAAATACCTCCGGATTCTGCGCTGTGAGACGTCTGGCTCGTTTGGGTTAGCGGTATACTTTACAGTGCCGGATGCCGCTGCGCGCCGCCGAACGTTGCTAAACAAATGGTGGGTGGCAATTTTAATAAAAAATTTTGTCGTAAAGCGCACCGCCACGGGGCGGCATCCGGCGGCGTGCACTAAGTATAGGACAACCCTTAGACACGTAGCCAGGACCGTAATTAAAAAACAGCTTTGGGGCTAAAATTATTTTCACAAATTTAAATTTTTTTCATAGTCATTGAAAGTCTGTTAATGTCGTTTAACGCTTACAATTCTACTTAATATCCGTTGCTTTAGTTTTTTATTGGGTCGTTTCTAAAATTCTCTGTTCGTGTTTCCGTCATAAATCGTTGTTGAAACTTTGTAAGTTTGTCTTTTTCTGAGTCTCATTTGTCAAACAAACCAATTCTATATATTAGTTGCCAATAGTTCTACGGTTGTTTACTTGATTCAGCATTTACAATGCCCTGCAAGTATTATATAGTCTCTAGTGCTTTCTAAACCTAAAAATAAACAAACGTTTCTACCCGGCCAGCTTTTAGAATGTGTGCCTTGGTCGTATTGTTACTGGCGTTGTGACAACAATTTTCTCTATTTTTCCCGTATTTTCAATTTCGATTTCCCTTAGTTTTATGCGATTTCTAGTATGATCATGGTAAACAACAACAAACGCATTTTATGTTTATGTTTGTGTGGTTTGTTTTGTCAATAGCCTGTGTGCTAACGAGTACCTGACACTTGTGCCAGAAAATATTGCCATTTTCATGACTTAATATAAATGATAATTTATATGAAATTGAGTTTGCAAGTTTGACGTCTTATCGCAAATATAAGCCATTTGAATGCAAAAATTGTCATTAATGTTTTTAATTGTTTACAATAATTATGAAATAATAATACACGTCTTACGGTACACCCGGAAGTAAAAAATTGTCGGAAAAGAGGTGAACCGGAATTACAGATTGAAGTGATGTTGAAATCGCTAATTGGTTCACAGTAATTATCTACAACTAGAAATTTAAGGGCGAAAACTTCAATTAAAGTATTTTACTAAACAACGAACAGACCGTAGTCAAAAAGGCCTATGGAGGGTCAGCCGCCGGAGAAATTTCAGCCGTTTTGGCAACGATTGCGAGCCCAGTAAATTTATTCCTTGCTCCTAATAAAAATGTTTTGGCCCCGTATCTTATCAAGCCGGCTACAAACCTGAAGTGAAGCGAGACAAAAATGACTTTTAGCTGACAGTAGGTATACTGGACAGTTCTGCAGCCAAAAGTTTATCATAAAAAGCTGAACCGGCGTTGGAATAGTCCGACCCCTCCAAACAGGCCCGAGAGGCGCCCAATTAAATGTTTCACACCCCTAAAACTTTGTGGTCGTCGAAAAACATTTAGTTTGCCAAGATGGGCCCCCCAACGGTCTACTCCTTCAATTCGGGGGTTTACTGGGCGGCTTCCACCGGCACTGATAGAGACAGCCGCAATATTTTTGAGGTTTGGCAAAAAACATTTCGTCTTCAAGGAGAGAGAGTCCCGTTATAATGTTAATCCTGTATTCTAATAACAAAACATGAACCAAAATTCAATAACAAGCATTATTAATCCTTATAGTAAAAATTGCACAAAATTTTATACATTTTAATTAAAAATAGTATTTTTCGAAGAATAACGCTCATTTTGGTATTGCCAGGATTTGAACTCAGCAGTGTATTTAATAAGGAACGCATTTTGAAAGTGCCGTATTTTTGTAATCTTTTTATGCGAAAGCGGATATGTTTTTTGGACAGCCAATTGCAAACTGTGTACACGAAATATACTTCATGAGCAATGTTTAACTGAATCTACCCGAGGCGTAGGAGCTCCTTCAAGCTCGAGCGGTGAGCATTTATAGGTGGTCAATGTTTACTAGGAATTCCATGTTAGACCGTGAGATTGGAATTTTAGTTTGAAGTTAAGATCTCAGATGAAAAAGAAATTATTCATAAGGGAAAAGTTACCAGTTGTTATATGAGATAAATGAACATAATAACAGATGGCTGTTCGAAGAATTGTATAGTCAAACTGTGATCGTAACAAGAACTCGTAAAAATAGCTTAAAATACACGATAAGTTATTTTATACTTCACCTGTTTTGTTATTTTAAGCTACATTTCACTTAAACAATTAAATGCTAAAGATGATAATTAAGCTTCAGACATACGATCGTTTAACAAAAATAGCGTTATTGTTGTATTGAGTTTTCGGTTTTAAGTAATTTGTACTTTGAAGTTGGTTATTTCTCGGTACAGATCATGTAACCACATTAATAATAATTTCAAAATTGCGTAAACTTGTTCAAACATTCACTGAAATATTAATAGCTTTAAGCATACGTTACAATATCTGGTCCATGTTACTTTAAGGGGCGTCCAGACTTGTGGTGGGTCTATAAAAGAGTAGGTTTAGGTTCTGGATTACATTTTTTGCTTATAGGCTTAGGCTTAGGCTTAGGTTTAGGAATACGCTTAATCTATTGTTACGCCCCTAAAAGTAACATTGGTCCAATATCTTATCAGAAGGGTTTGTTTCATTGGAAATGAACAATTGTTTGTTTTTAAGGTCAGTTTACAAGTTCCGTTAACGTTTCAGTTCCGTTAACGTTTCGTCCGAAAACGCCCCTGTCCTCAAAGCTAAGACCTGGCGTACAGCCGATTAAATAAACTCAGGCATAATTATCGATTTTATCTTTCCGTTATATTTTGGTCCTTGCAACTCTCTGCACAGTAAACGTTTTACCTTTTCAGCCAGATCGTTTGGGTTGGTTTATACCACCGTCAAATAAACTTGGCTCTACTTGTATCTCTTAACCTAATACAATACATTATCCTTACCCAGGGCATATATACAGACGTACTACCTATATTTCATAATATATATACAAAGCTAAACCGTGCAATCATGCATTTTAGCCTATCTACAACGGTCATATGCGCGTGGGAGGCCTAAGTATCATTCAGTGTCATGGTACACCAATTTCATTTACATACAACCATTCTATTTCGTTTTCGATTTCGTATTTCCCTACGGTTGGCACCGAGCCTTTCGTACAACGTTGGCCACAACTCGCTTCGACAGCCAGCCACGTTTTATTAATACTTTATACCCGGCTAAAACTCTATATGGTAGGGTCTCATAGAGAGAGAGAATTGTGTATACAATTTCTATTTTCCTGTTTTCCAGTTTTCTAAGCCTTGTTACAATCGCACTTTCTAACCATTCTTCTTATTTCCTGTTGTTTCTATTTTGTCTAATATTTCACATGTACACGCAGTGCGCACACGCACACATTGTTGGTTTACCACAGTGTTTTGTATACACATACACACATATACCAATACACACAGACACAGACACACACATGTTAAAACACGCGTGTTACATGCGTGTTGTGCGTATTTTCGCTCTCACACGCACTCATGTACACGCGTGTTTTATCACGTGTGTGTCTTTTATTATCAAGTGTGTGTTTTAGCATGTGTGTCTTTTATTATCAAGTGTATGTGTGTTTTAGCATGTGTGTCTTTTATTATCAAGTGTATGTGTGTTTTAGCATGTGTGTTCGAATCACGAATGCGCATACGTGTGTATAAACGCCGACACTCATGCTCACGCGTTAATCTGTAATGAATACACATGACTGTATGTATATATGTGTGTATGCGCGAATATGGTCGTGTGTGAATGAAACTGGCCCCTACGAACGCAGTTTTCGAAGTTGAACCTGATGTTAGCTTTGGTCACATAATACCCACATGACCACGGTGGATACTAGTATGTGTACACACATTTTGTTTTAGTATACACTATGTGTGTATGTGTGTAAATTTTGTACAAGACTGTGTCACAATGAATTTCATGTGTGTCTGGTAAAAGGCCTTCGGGTCTGTAGAGTTTCGGTTCCACAGTGTTTTAATGATCATGAAGCCATTGCTGGTTTACTTGGGGCAAACTGACCTTTGAGTGGACATTATGAATTTTAGAAATTCTAAATTAGGCAGCAAAGTTTTAAAACGTAACCAGAGCCGGTGGCCAATTTCACTGTAGGAAACCTTTGTTTAGTATATTTAGAGCTATTTTATGTTCGCTTTTAGCTTTTACGAATATGTTGTATAGAACCGAAATGACCATGGTTTTAGTTTGTTCATATATGTATATGTAAATATATATGTATTATGAATGTGTATGTATATGTTGTATATATGTATATATAGTCAATACTCGTATATTTCTTAAAGCTGGCGGAAACAGGTCGTACCGATGTTAAGGTTGAGTTGGTCAACTTTTCTGCCCGGTTTCTAGACAACCGTTGTTTCGTATAGTGACCAATGGTTTAATAGTACCGTTCGCAAGCATGGATCATCACTCGAACAATAGTGTAAAACGGATAAACTTTGTCTCGTTTGTTGTGTTCCATCACAAAAAATCATTCGTTGAAATTGTTTTAAATTTAAAAAAAATTGTTTTAAATTTAAAAAAATTGTTTTATATTTTAAAAAATACATTTTTAAATTTCGTATCTGCTTAACAATTAATATATTTACTCAATAGGTTGATAAATACATTTTCGTGATTAGTGTGTCCCTGTGTACCCATATTCGTATGTTTGAAAGCCAGTTGGCCAACTATACGATGACAGGTACTACAATCATTTATGAGAATACAGCGTAAAACTTTGTAGAGAATTCGTTTTGTTATTGCCATGCATCATATGTGGATTTAAGCTAAAGTTAAAAATAAACTACGCTATAAAGTAGATATGCTATGATTTTTAGTTGTAATGATTAGGCCAGCATAGCGTCATTAGCTTATTTTTGTAATGTTTACAATTGTTAGTATAACAAACTCACATACGATCTGTAACAGATGCCAGCAGCCGAGTTGACAGCTTTTCTATGAATTTATGACTATTCAGTCTCTCGCTGTATACGATTTGAACAAAATTTATGTATCATAGCTAAAAATTTCAATAATTTTAAACTTGGAAAATTCATATTAAGCACTTCAATATCGTAGCTTCAAAATTATACACCAATTGCAGGCCTAGAAATTTCTGACAGGGACGTTCTGAATAATGGTCTTATTAGCTCGCATGCGAAGCGAACATCAAATCGGAACGAAGTTTTAGTAGCAAACGTTATCGAACAATTTTGGATTTGGTCCCTGTTCGAGGCACCTAAACGTGTAAGCCTGGGTGCCTACCCTTTGATTGGCCCGCGTTTACGCACAAATAGTAGTTATAAGTTTCAAAATTAATCTCTGTACTCGTTGAAAATTCAAGATATATTTAAAAGTAGTTTTAAAGGCTGAATTTTCGTAAATTTTCTATTTTCACTGTTCATTTTGAAGCCACTTCAAAAATTAGACAAATTTTACAGTTGCTAAATACTGCTAATCATTACATTTTCTCAATAGAATCGCCGTAACGAAAGGCAGTCGATTGGTCGAAACCCATACTCTGAATATATTTCGGTGAGGTAAACATAATAATATGTCACTCATTCATTGTTAACCTGTTGCCAATTTTGTTGTTTGATCCAATAGTCGTTTTTCTTTCACTACCGGCCCCCTTTGATCGGAAATCTTTTGATCTACAGCTGCTTGTCAATGACGTGTACAAACGGTCTATCCTAAAAATGTATACCAAACTAATTATAAAAGAATAACAAGATCAACCTTGCCACTATTGGTGTTAGTATTTAACCTGTTACCTCTTAGAGTTTATAAGCGTTATCCTTATTACGTAGTGCGGGCGTTTCAGAAAGAACGCTTAAAAGTAACGATGATTTAAAGTTTAAAAAATTTCAATTTTGTTGTATTCATTGATATATTTTGTTTTCAAAATTTTTTCCAATTTTAAAATTTATGCATATTTTTGAAATAACATACGCATGTTGTGCCCCGAATGCCTATTTGTCTCAGTTGACCGCTCTATCCGCCAGTAAAAATCAGTTTCTAAACCGGGTATTTGTTACTGCTGTCCTGAACGGCAATTCGTGTTCGGAACGTCCAAGTTGTCAACTGGAAGAGAGTTGTTTCGAGTCCGACACGTACCGTTTCACAATTTTCATTGTTCATATCATGAATAGGGCCGATGTTACTTTAAGGGGCGTCCAGGTTTCTGGTGGGTCTATAAAAGAGTACGTTGGGATTCTAGATTATATTTTTTTGCTTAGGCTTAGACTTTGGCTTAGGCTTAGGCTTAGGAACACATTTTTGCAACGCTTAGGCTTAGGCTTAGGAATACGCTTAATCTACTGTTACGCCCCTTAAAGTAACATTGGTCCATAGTGTATGACCTGTTTCATTTTTTAACTTCTTGGTTTTCAATTTAAATTCTGGTTAGACAATAATTACGGCCTTCATTTTGCTTTCAGACACAACGCATTGGAACGAGTTAAACTGCTGATACAGGCGCACGGATATTGTAATAACAGATAAGAGACCAAATGATAAAAGTGAAATTTGCAATAGAAAATGCCCAAAAACAATTAATTTCACAAAGTTTCGACAAAATCAATACCTGTGCCGGTTCATGTATAGAACAGGGCCGAATCGTTGACCACAGCGCCAGGGCAGACCACGTGTCACACGTTATTGCTTGTGTTTGATGTTAAATTGTAAGCCGAATAATTTTTATCTCTGTGAGCTTACACCCTGCAAAGCCGCTGTTCGTCGTGAAATGGTCTGATTTTGAAAATTTTTTACATATTTGTACTTTTTACCACTTCTTATTATATTTTCGTGCCCAAATTTGAATTTTTACAAAAATCACGTTTTTAAGGTTAGATTGTCAAAAAGGCAGATTTAGTAATACATCGGGCGATGCCGGTTGTGGAACCGAGTGGAATGGTTCTAGGTTTTTATGGATTCAAACCAATGGCTAAAGAGCTGTGGTCAAATAACTGATTCAGCAAGGTATAAGCTTTTTGGGAGATCGCTTTAATCAGTTATTTGATTATAACTTGTTAGCCAATCGTTTGATTGCGAAAAATTTAGCACCATTAGGCTGAATTCTACAGGTTGCGTTGAACAGTGTATAACTTACATACCCTGCCGACAAAATACGGACACTAAAACGTGGATAATTGAAATGGCACAATTTTTGCCCTGTAGAAAACACGGCTCTTGTATGCTTTCCCGTATTTTCAGGTTAGGGCCTTTTCTCTGCAAAGGCTTAGGCTAAGACAAAGGCAACTTTTTTCAAAGCCTAAAAAGCCTAAGCGTAAATGCAGCAGTACTGTACATACAACGCAGCTTACGATTAAGCAATGTGTAATTAATTTTTCATATTCTGACTTGTTATAGTGACCCAAGAATGACACAACTAAATTCTTGTTTCCAAAAAACCGCAAGCCTAATCCTAAACCTAACAACAAGGAAATAATTATGTTTCACTTGAAGGTTTTGCTGGGTCTCTGACGTACTCATTTTTGGACCAAATTTTGTTTGTTGTTTGTTTTGTTTTCCCACTTCGTTCATATGTTCACCTCAAAATGTCGACACTGCTTTACTTTGTATGCTTTCTATTCTGTTTTGATTCGGCAATCTTGCTGGCATCAAACGCAAAACAACTGTGATGTGTGTGTCTGCCCCGAAGGGAGAATAGAAAAGAAGTTTGAAAAATGTGAGCTAAAATGCGTTCGAGTTCGATGGGACAGCAACAAAATAGCGGCTTAAAGGCAAAAATGATGAGAAACTGCGATGCAATGAGAGACACAGAGAGAGACACAGAGAGCGAGAGTTACGTAAAACAGATTGAAATATTGGTTTGTGACAGCAGTCGGTTTTTGCCAGGCTACTATTTGTCTATGGTATTCAGGGCCTACAAGGGGGTACCAGGGCATATATCCCCCCAAAATTAGTGATCAAAAAACATATAAACACGATAGATAATATAATAGGTTGGATTCTACGGTCAAAAACAATTTTCTCGCTCGCTACGTTCGCTCGGAAACCGTTTTGAATAAAGTTTTAATATACACCCCTGAAATAAAATCATAGCTCTGCCGTTGTGATTTTTAAAAATAACGCCTACCCCCCGTCTTCAAATGCTTGCTTGCTACAGCGGTGTCCAAGCTTCTGGTATGTGCTTGACAGTGACCGGTACGTAAATAATATAGAAAATGGGTTTTCGGGTTACTGGCAGAACCACAAACATATTATTTTCTTCGTTGAAAAGGAAACAACAGAATAGAAATTGCAGTAAACAACATCGCGAAAGAAAATAGGAATTGCGTAAAGCATAGTACAAAGAAACCGTAGAAAATAAGTTGTTGTTGTTTTTGTTCTTTTGTTGTTGTCGTTGTTGTTGTGTGCCAGGCTCGGGCGGGTATCGTATGAACACAAGAAAGATGGGTATATGGCCAAACTTGATCAAGTCCAGCAGCATAAAATACATTTTTTTCGAGTTTATAAGAAGTTTTAAAATGATTGCGTAGTCGCCATTGAAAGCTGCCGATTGGTAAAATTAATATTTGGTTGCTGTGAGTGGAAACAATTAAACTTTTGCTCGGGGGTTGAAAATGTATTTTGACGTAAAATAAATTGAAAGATTTTAGGTGTGGATTTAAAAACTAATTTAAGAGGGGGGTGAACAGGTTCAAATGTACTTATCCAAATCGATACTTGGACGCGTACAATTGGCGGATGCTATCCAGAGTCGAAGCATTTTTTGATTTTATATCTGAACAAATATTTGCACAATTTACGAAGGAGAGTTCAGGGGGGACGTATAAACCCGTTGTGGATCGGTCGTTGGAGATTGACTGTGCCACTGCAGGTTGAACGTATGAAAACAACAGTTTCAAAGCACTGCCTAATGACATCGTACACCAATTCGAGTAAGGCTTAGGCTTTTAGAGTTCAATTTAGACGAAGCGGATTTAAGCATAATTCAATATTTTTATGCATTTTTTAACATTTGGTTTAGGCATATGCTCTACAGTGGCGGATCCAGGATTTCAAAATGGGGGGGGGGCAAAATTTCACAGGTAATACACTAATTTTTTCACCCACACACAAACCACAAACAATTGCCATAAAATTGCTATATAATTTTTGTCGAGATGCTGTTGGGGGGTCACGGCCGGGGTGACCCCCCCATGGATCCGCCATTGATGCTGTGATACCTAATTAATTTTGAAAACAAACGTGTCCAATTAGTTACATATTTGTCGTTTGAACTAAATGTTAAACTGTTTTTTCTAATTTGAATATCCATGTTTCTTAAAAACTAAACAGATCGAGTTTAACTGCAACTAAACTCCGTTTGGTTTCAGTAATTTATTGGTTAATGGTTAACATTAATCTGGTACGTCTCCACAAGGTACCGCTACTCCCCAGAATATAGTATTATTCTTTGGCTCAGATACGTAAGAGTGGTCGCTATACTTTTGATGACGTCCGGCGCCGTCCGTCACCCTACGTCACCGTGCTGTATGGGGGGGGGGGGTTGTTTTTTTTTTTTTTTTGGTTTGTTGTGGGTCCTTTTCTTCCCCCCCCCCCCCTCTGGGTGAGCGGTGCGAGTTTTGGGTGCGATTCCTGAAACAGTTTTTTGTTTTTCGAATTGTTCATTGGTTAAAATTTGACTGTTTTCTCAATTTTACGACCCGGACGAAAAATTGACACAAAACAAAAGTATTGCAGTTTTGAAGCGTTTTTGCTCGTAAATTTGTAATCAATAACCTACGCCAAGCCTGGACCGCGTGATTAGTGGATTTTAAGCCAGCAATACGCAAATTGGAATTTCGCTTCTAAATTTGACAAGATTCAGTACTAAAATTGCGTCTGGCTTTTCAACTGTTTCGTTTTTCGTTGCTGGTTTGCGTTGCAACGATTGCAAGAGAAAATGATATTTTTGCGACGGAAACAGTGATATTCATATTTGGTAAACTATCTTAATTCTACAACTTTTGAATTTTTTGCTTATAATCCCTGGAAGCAGCCAAGTAAACTCTTGCCAGAAAATAAACTAATACCTTAATATCGTAAGGACAGCTATAAAAGCCTTTTTCGAAGCCTCTGACGGACACTAAAAATCGCTTCCTACCAATATAACGTGAAATTTGCCTCTGAATTATTAATCGAATTAATTTTTGTATTTACTTTTGCTATTCTGATAAAAACGGAAGTTTTTCAAAAAATAATTTCTCAAAATTGAACTAACATTTACCTCTCAATATTTTTTAAACTTTTGTATATTTTGGTTTATATGAAATTATGTAAGAATATTTAAAAATACAAAGATTCCACAGAAGCAAACAAAAGTTGACACTCAGTTTTTCGATTTGTCAAAATTAATTGTCTTTCAAATTAAAAATTTTAATTGATCTGAAAATCTCATTCTGTTATCCGGAAACCGTCGGGACGACATTTTCAATTCCCAGACGTTTCGGATATTTTGCTGTTTTCCTGGCCACCACATCAGCATTTTTGCTTCGTTATTGGGTCATGTTCAATGAGTCAAAACAACAAATATTGAGGCTCCGGTTTGGAACCGTTGCTGTCACACACTCTTAGCGATTGTCCAATGCGATTTTTATTGTCCTAAAAACTGCACCACCACATAGAATAAATAAATAAATAAATAAATATATAGATATATACATATAGTTATATATATAAATATGTATACATATAGTTATATATAAATATATATACATATAGTTATATATAAATATATATATGTTTGCATTGATGTAAGCATTGATTTCGGCATGCGATGGGAATATTCAACTCTCAGACGGAAACTTTTATTTTGTTTTTAAACTCAAGTATAAACCAACGACGCCTGTTTAGGTTGGAATGACTGTGTTTTTATCAACGGAAGAGTTGAAGGATGACACGTGCGCAATAAAGCAACATTCGAATGCCAGCTTCAGTTGGCGTTGATATTTTTTATTTCGCGTAGTCACAGTTTTTATGTTTTCCAGCAAAGTTTAATTTGATTTTTCAACGAATAAAACGAGTTTATGCGTTTTAGCTGCGGTCTCAGGGCCATATACATAGTGTGAATAGCAATGGTTTATACATGTTTCTTGCCGAGAATATAGCGTCTAAGGTTGGGGTGGGCTAATCTGTCGCCACGTGCCAACGGTTAAATATTTAGACCAATGTCTGAATCTCTGATTTCTTTAGGGATCTTGAATTGTTAGGGTTGCACTACGCAAAAAAACTAACGTACAATAGCATATGGGTGACGGACTTTGACGGACGGCGCCGGTCGGCCGCAGGACGTCAAGTATAGCACAACTCTACTACGAAAAATTATGTAAAATTACAAAATCAAAAAATCAAGTTGTGACCGAAACTTGCTTTTTGAAACAGATCTAAAACAATACTTGAAATTGGTAAACGTTCTGGCTGATGTAATATTTCAACAAAAATTTGTCGTTGTCGTCAAATATTTAAGCTCACCCCCTGCTTGGTTTGTTCTTAATATGTCATTTGTACCCTAGAGTGACCCATATACTTATACTATCACATATTTGGTATATTAGCAAAAACACATACAACTCAAGCAAGCGGGGATATATCTGGTTCCGAAATTTTTGCAAACAAATTAGGTTCACTTTTGCAGGATTCAATATGGCGTGCCAAATCCAAACGGTTAAACAATTTTCGGTAATGTTTATACCGTCCCGAAATGAAAATCTTCACTACACCGGTGTTATATTAGCTGAAACTGTCGCTTATAGTAATCAGTTATTTGCAATTTAGTATCGATTGAGGCAAAAATCAATTAGGCTAAAATTACATTTTGTCATGAAAACATTAATCTTTTATTGTAAGTTGTTCTGCGTACGATTGCAGCTTTATACTTTAGGCCACTTTCGCATTTATTTCGCTATTTCGGTATTGATAATGGTCACATTTTGGTCAATGATGTAATCCAAATACACTGGTTTTGTATACACCTGGCGGCCAATGTTACTTTAAGGGGCGTCCATGTTTCTGGAGGGTTCATTAAAGAGTAGGTTTAGATTCTAGATTACACGTTTTTTGCTTAGGCTTAGACTTAGGCTTAGGCTTAGGAATACGCTTAATGTACTGTTACGCCCCTTAAAGTAACATTGGCCCACCTGGTTAAGGTGGTTGCATTTACATTTAATTGCTCGCTGGTTAAATTAGTAGGTATGTAGCTTGAGCATGTGGCGGTACTGTTTCGCTAGGATCACCGAAGACCTGAAGCCAGGGGGACAACGAGGCTCACCTCTGTAGAAACATTTTTGCCCTGAGAAAAGTTTTAGTTCGGAGCAAAAATAGAAAGAAATCTCCCGGGATGTCAGCCCGGTAATCGAGGTTGTCATGCAAACACCACCGCCAGTCCATCTAATTAAAGGCCTACGTTTCGGCTATTGATTCAAGCTTATACACAGATGTGTTTAGCTTAGATTAACGCTATCTGGCGATTGTTCTATACATAGGCTGTATTCCCTGGCGGATACAAAGGGGCCACTTCAGCCTTGGCCCCCATGGCATGGAGTAGAAGATTTTGTATTAAGGTTTAGCAACTAAAGTAACGCTTGGCTTTGACAGTGTTTTCATTATAATATCTCACACGTCAACGTATGTGAAATTTCTGTATCGACCACTGATTGTAACTTGGTCAAATCCAAGGTTTTGAAAAATTAGGTTTTAAATAGCTAACTGCCGAATGTCTTGTAGGCCCGTGTATAGAACAGGGCGGGAACAGTAGTATTAGCATATTCGTAATCCTAAACCTAAGCCTAAGCCTAAACGTACGGATGAGCTTATTCCTAAGCCTAAGCCTAAGCAAAAAATTAGTCTAAAGCTTAAACTGACTCTATTACAGCCCATCCGGAAAACGATCCGGCCCTGTTCTATACATGGACCGACTTGTATTCTGTCGTTAAAAATTAGTCGTTAGTTTTCCATCTGTTTCGTTAAAAATCACACAAACGCAGTGTAAAACAGTATTTTGTCTAAAATTAATTGGTATTCGAGTTTAAGATATACACTGTAAATGCGTGGATTGTAAATTCAACGAATATAAATGGTGTTGATAATAATAAAAATTACCTGAAATAACTGAATCTTGTGAACAATTTCAATGTCAACCCTCCGTTGCTAATATCCCTAGGCTTACAGTCAGCTTATCATGGTTGGTGAGGCTAAAAATTTATAGGTCGAAGGGGGACATGCAAAGATTTTAGAAAAATATTACGGGGGGCTGGCTTAGTGTTAACTGGCCAACTTTTAACTACCGGATTGTTTGCCATGCAAAAACCAACGAGTTGGACTAATTTCCCACGAGATCCTTTAAGTGAATTAGGCTAAATTTGACTATTACGAAATAAATCAACATTAGGTTTTAAAGTTAGAAATCTAATCATTTGATGCTTTGATGCGTTTTGTTGCCAATGTGTTCTTACTTTGTTTGGTTTAAATATGAATTATGCTAATTATATATCATGGGTTAAAATAAACTGACAGTAGCAAAAAAAATATCAAACGGGGTGTGACGGGACATCCGTTTCCGTGTTTGGTAAAAATTGGAGTATGTTTCCGTAATGAAAATCCTGGAAATTCCATTAATGTATGCTCATTACTTCTAAATCGGTTGCAAATCATTCAATTTTTCACTACATATATGATTTCATTGTTTGCTTTAAAATAAAAATGTCAGAAATTAAGCCCTATTCACACGTGCAAGTTTTTGCTGCGAGAACTTGCAGCTGCAAATTGCACACCGAACTTGTGTTTCTTCATAAGCCAATGAGAACGTGGCTGCAATAAATTCAGTGAACTTCGATGGTTGTTCACACATGTGATCTGAATTCCTACTCATGATTTTTAATGAATTATTTACAGGTGAATGTTTTTCGAACGGGATTTTGGACAAAACTTGCAAGTGCAAGTTGCAGCTGCAAGTTCTTGTAGCAAAAAGTTGCACGTGTGAATAAGGCTTTATACAATATCATTTAGGCCAGAAATATGTTTAGTTTGATCCTTGCAACGTCAACCTAGAGAACCGAGTGATAAAGCAGGCGCTGTACGAACCTGCAGTGATGGCGAGTTGATTAGGGGAATGGGAGGGGCTGATATTTATTTGGCCTCTCCACGGGATCCCACCTGTTATATAATTTTAACCCGCCCTCCGCTGCCCATCGTTACTGCTATATATCTGATATTGCAATTATTTGTTGAATTAAACGTTTGTTTGTTTTGTATCAAAAACTTAAGCGCTAATGCCATGTTATACATAGAAATGTACTTTGAAAACTTAAGTATGCTTTAAAGTTTCGAACTCAACTTTATCTGGTCCTGGAGTCATTTATAAACTACAATTAGCATAATTGACATTTATAGAGTCTAATTAGGGTTTAGGGACTCTATCCGATTATGGACTTTGATTAGGGATGCGAACTTCTATTGATTAGGATTCAAAGTCGAAACCCCGCTCTTAATAACTCCTCTTATTTGGGTCCCTACAGTAGTCCTTTGAGGTTACTGCAGTTTATGGCTGATGGGTTTTTTAGCTAAACGAAGCCAGGACGGCTTAAAGATACAAAACGTCATCAAAATGTTTGGACCAGCGAACCGAAATTAAATCTCAGCGGAATCAAAGGTGTCGTAAAGCTGTATGAGTTTTTCAGAATGATACTCATAGAAACTAAAATCTTGGTTCAGAAGATAAAATTCCTTATATATGTTATCCGGGCCGGAGCAGCCACCCCCATACTCCCATTTGGGGAGCCGCCCTTAAAACAGCTCCCACCCTAACCGGTTGGAACAAAAACCGCCGAAGTATTAAAATGCGTCTGGCTTTTCGTTCGAAAATTTTCTCGTCCGAAGTCAAAACATTGGGCTTTCGCCCCTCTAACTTCAGAACACATTCTCATGGCCACAAATGCGCAATGCAACTACAAAAAATGTATTTCCATGTGCGAAATAATGCTATTTTTTGGAAATTTTCACAAACATATTGAAAAATCACGAATTTTAGGCAGAATTTTCAAAAATATTATCCGCCAAAAATATTGAGACGTAATACTTCCTAATCTTAGTTTTAGGGCCACGTGCCTACCCCTACACCCTGATCCTCACGTTTGAGCGCCTATGGTAAAAAATATACATGCTTGGGTGACTGCTTCAGCTTACAAAATAATCTACGTCACTGTTTCATAAATAAAAGATAGAACTTTATTGTAATGTTGTTTTTGATGTTCTGTGAAATATTTTTAATAATATTTTGTTTTCGTTGTATTTTAGTTTTCGTTTGAAAGAATGTAAAAATTTTACCATAATCCTTAAGTACTCGGAAGAAAGCATCGACTATTTTCGTTCAAATTCCCTAAAATTTGGTTTAAAATTGAAGGAATTAAACTGGATCTGCTGGACACGATTAACATTATTTGTTTTTCGCTTTGTATGCGATAGTCACTTGGTATTGAACGGGGGCCAAATGAATTTTAAGGCTTTGTGTACTCTCCATGTCCGATTTTTTGTGCTAAAATGGTAAGGTCCCTACATTACAATTTTCTCATCAGAATTTTTTTTGTAAAAAATGCAATTTTTCTCTCAGAATTTTTTGTAAAAAATACAATTTTCCTCTCAGAATTTTTTGTTAAAAAATACAATTTTCCTCTCAGAATTTTTTGTAAAAAATACAATTTTCCTCTCAGAATGTTTTTGTAAAAATACAACTCAGAATTTTTTAAAAAATACAATTTTTCTGTCAGAATTTTTTGTAAAAAATACAATTTTTCTCTCAGAATTTTTTTGTAAAAAATACAATTTTCCTCTCAGAATGTTTTTGTAAAAAATACAATTTTACTCTCAGAATGTTTTTGTAAAAAATACAACCTCTCAGAATGTTTTTGTAAAAAATACAATTTTCCTCTCAGAATGTTTTTGTAAAAAATACAACTCAGAATTTTTTAAAAAATACAATTTTTCTCTCAGAATTTTTGTAAAAAATACAATTTTCCTCTCAGAATGTTTTTGTAAAAAATACAACTCAGAATTTTTTAAAAAATACAATTTTTCTCTCAGAATTTTTTGTAAAAAATACAATTTTCCTCTCAGAATGTTTTTGTAAAAAATACAACTCAGAATTTTTTAAAAATACAATTTTCCTCTCAGAATGTTTTTGTGAAAAATACAACTCAGAATTTTTTAAAAAATACAATTTTCCTCTCAGAATGTTTTTGTAAAAAATACAACTCAGAATTTTTTAAAAAATACAATTTTTCTCTCAGAATTTTTTGTAAAAAAATACAATTTTTCTCTCAGAATTTTTTGTAAAAAATGATAATGTTCATATCTTACAATTTTTCTTGCGAATGGCATCATATAGCATACAGTATAAATTGCGTTTCGTAACATTTGCCAGCACGCACCCTGTCAAAAATTCCTTTGTCCACTTTCTTTAACGCTTGGGTCATTCATAGATTGAAGGATGGGGTGGTTATATCCCAATCGAAATTTGTTGAGAAACCAGAAATAAGACACGTTTCAATAAACCCTTGAGCAACCTGTTGGTATTGAAATATCTAAAATTATTCTTGCTCGCTAAAAGCACCAACATATAATGGAAAAAATTAATGCTTAAACGAAATCTTAGCAGCTTCCTTGTTTTTGACGCTTAAACTTCTAGATTTTGTTCGGGTTTTGGTTACACATGAACCATTACTCCGATAAAGGATATAACCAAATGTTCCCGTAAATTTGCAGTGCCTCAGCTGCAGATCTTCAATGATTCTGGTTTGCGATGCCTCTGAATGTAAATTTATATTTAAAAAATGATAAGGTTATTTTTCTGTTAGCTGATGATGGTAAGCATTACTAATATGAGACACATTTTTTGCAATAAAGTAAGTATAATTGCTTTTTAAGGGTGTACATGAGCCGAAATTATTAAGGTTATGTCAAATTTAGTGAAAATGTTTTAAAACATGATCTGATGTCAATGATTGATTCGGTACACTTATGCCCTGAGCATATTTGAAAAGCAGATAAAATGTATAACTGACCTTACCACCGTTTATCCTTTAACCTCCAACGTTTATTAAAGAAATTAATCGAAGCAAAAATTTAATATTTTTAATTAAATGCGCAGTTAAATGTATCTAATATCCCCTCATAATTTTTTCTATTTCAACTAATTTTAAATGTTTTTATCGTGGTTGACTAGGGTGCGACCTCGTATTCCCCAAATTACTGTTGCTCCAGAGACATAACAGTTATTCCGGATCCGGGGCGTATACAAGGGAATACAGGAATATATTCCTTCTGCAATTTGTACGTAGAATCGAAAAAAAGCACTTTTACAGGTTGTAGAATATTCTACAAAGGTCAAAAATGTTTCTCACTCGCTATGCTCGAAGCACAAAATTTTTAGCCATGGTTAATTCAGTGAAAAAAATGGAATCCTGGCTGCACCCCTGTTTGGAGTTCGACAAGTTTAGTAAAAACAGCCAATCACGTGCGGATGGACGCCGATAAAACAGAGTTTTGATTTTTAAACGGAATTTATTCAAAAATATCACATTTTTGCTAATATTTCAACTTTTCTTGAAATTCAACGAATTTGCGTTGTTTTTGCGTTTCCAAAGTTTTACAGTACGGACGTGTACAAAACACAGGAAAATAATGTTTTTACAAAATTATTATGTATTATTTGAATACAGTTTGTTTTTAGTTTTTCGTCAAAAATATCGCAAAATTCATCCAGTGTTTAAGTTTCAAAATATCCACATCAGGACGGAGGTTACGTATCGCGAGCCCTCGTACAGTGTACGGCCTCTGAAGCCCCGCATAAGATACATTGAGCCCCCGACATCAAACAATTTATTTAACGCATCCGAAATTTTCGGAATAACCACAACTTAGACGACTTTCCTGCTATTGGGACCAAAACATTTGCTGAGTCCCTGGGAGTCAAGGCCTCCTGATTTCCCTCAAGGAATGATGGAGTGCAAGCCTATTAACATTTGTATATCTTTGATTCCACACTATTTAACTTCTCAAACACATTAAATAACGAAGCAAAAGAAAAAAATTTTAAAATATTATTCCTTTGTGGCAGGATTTTTTTGATATTCCAGGTAATAAAAGCTATCAAACCGTGGAAAATTTCACCGCTACGGTTACAAAGGTCCATTATCATTTGTATACCAGTTAATTTTCTGCTTCAAATTTCTTGATGACTGCTTATTTAAGAACTCTGCTAAAAATATTTTATTTATTTATGTCGCAGTATAGACTTCATGACGCATATAGACATATGTCTAGGATTTCAGACATTGGCTGAATTTCCGAAACCCTACTTAAGTATGATTTAGTACTTAAGTACAGGCTATCTAATTGCTTAACTATTTTGCCGTGTTTAAAAGCGTACTTAAGATAAGTAAATACGTAAGTCGCTGACTAAATTTGTTATACTACAAATTAACAGCTCAGGCATACTAACCGTGGTCTAATTAAAATTCTGTAGACTCGTGAAAAACTATTAGTTCCTTGTCCTAACAATGGCCGATATTTGGTGTTTCTTTGGTTGTGCTCGAAAATTTTAGTACTTACTTAAGTCGGCAACTTAATTACTTAAGCATAACTTAAGTGAATACTTAAGTAAGATTTCAGAAACCCAGCCATCATATTCTAAAATATATGTTTGTTAAATTTTTGTCAGCGAAAGTTTCAAATACAAGACATTTGCAAATTTTGTAACAAAAGTCTAAGACACAGTTTTAAGAATGTAAGAGTCTTGAAATTTCAACACATTTTTTGTCTGTAGGCCATTGAGTTTTAGTTATCGAAATACTGACGTGTGCTTTACTAAACTCTCTGGTAAAGTTGAACAGTATGTAATTGAAATAATTTAAATTGCAGGTTGACTAAATAATTAGTAGCAAACCGTAAGTAAACGACCAATTAAGTTACACTTTATCTATGACGTATGTAGTTTTTAATAGCACAACTGAAAATATATACAATGACGTGGACTTTGCGCCTTTCTAATTTTCAAATGGTCAAATAGGACGACCGTAAGTAAGTACCGACCCTGAGACATCTGTGGTGTGGTCAAGATTCTAACTATTATTACCCTAGCCTTATTCGGGTCACTACAGTAATGTGCTAACAATGCTTTCAGAACGTTATAAACTTTGCTAAATAAGATTATATATTATCCGATATGCGATTCGCAACATTAATAATATTTCTACGGTATTTGACATCAATGTAATATCTTCAACGTTTCTACCTCAAACTTCAAACCCCAGCCAGAAGTATCGATTGCATTCGTGTGGGTCAACTGTTCCGACGGTGGAGGTCCAACCGCTCAATCTTACCCTCGATTCAATTCGACATTTTAATGGTACAACTTTATTGAACATTCAAATTCAACTCCGCTGTTGTTGTTTTTTTGTTTCGGGTTCATAAATACTGCTCATTCAAGTCGTTTAATTCGGCCTGACTTTTCCTGCATGAGTTAGTCAATAAATATTAGCTAAGTAATTATTAGCTAAAATTTAATTTTTTTGAAGACCAGCTTAAATGTTTACCTGGTTTGCTATAAATTAAGACCGCGTTTTACGCATTAACCGTATCTACCTCATATAAATACGGGCTTGTACTATTTATACACGTGTCATATATACATTGTTGACCAAATAACATCAAAAATATGCTGCGGTATAATCAGTTTGGATGAAATCAAATGCTGATCATGGATAAACGCTGTTATTGGCTTGGTGAGTCCTAATTTCGTTGTTTACTATATTCGTATTCGGACCGTAAAATTATAACAAGGGCTCATAGGACTGAAGTCGTAAACTTTAAACTTTGAATTTTTTACTTTTTTAACATAGAATTGATATTTGTGCTTTTACGAATATATATGGAAATGCTTTTACAGTGAAAATATATTCGATTGTCGAATGTATTTGCGGGAAATACGAACATGCGTTGCCAATGGCTTCGGTCGTTTAAGAATACGGACTCTAAACTGCTTTCTATGCTTAATCCGGGCCAGAAGCCAAGGGGGAGAGACCCAGGGGTGCTCAGCCTTCTTGAAATTAGGCTTTCCCCTAGAAAATTTTCAACCTTGCTTGTAAGTGAATGAAAACCCTCGTATGCCTCTCGTGAAAATTTTGTAGTCCCGCTAAGGTGGGCTGGCTACGGGGCCTGGCTTAATATTAAACTTAATCAATATATAAACTTGTATATATTATTGAAGTACAATTGAAGATTGTCTAAGGTGTTAACAAGTGTTTAAAAACTTGGTTAGTATAAATAATACAGCATCGATTCTAAGTAGGAAAGCAGTAGCGGATTCAACCAAAACCTGGCTTATCATGCAAGCCTACCGGTTGATAGATGGACGGGTGCCTGGGCTAAAAAGAACGCGGCGTTGAAAGACAAAATTAGTTTTAAACTTTCTCGTTTGGTTGTTTTGCAATTTTTTTTCAATTGACGCCCATGCGGTGCATATTTGGACTAGGTTAATATCACTCTATAAGATACAAATAACCCTGTTTTGATTTTAAGGACCTTATAGTTTCTGGAAGAGCCCGGACACCTCCGGCCACGGTCCTGTATCAGACAACGGGGGTATTGACGGGGGGACAAAATATTTGTGAGTGTATAAAAGATACTGTGACCGAGAAATTAAACGCGGTTTTAACTTTGTATCCTAATGCTATGATTTGTGCCGCTGTTCAATGGTGGATCCATGGGGGGCCACCCCCGCCGTGCCCTCCCCCAACAGCATCTCGACAAAAATTATATAGCAATTTTGTGACAATAGTTCGTGGTTTGTGTATGGGTCAAAAGTAAGTTTATTACCTGTGAAATTTTGGCCCCCCATTTTGAGATAATGGATCCGCCACTGCCGCTGTTATACCATTAATAATTTAAATTGTATGCCTGAGCGAGATTTGCTGTATTGTCTTCTATTGGCAAAAATGCTCTGTTGCCATTATCATTTTTTACTGAATTAAAATTGAAATTAATTTTTGTTTCAGATGGTAACTTTTGACTACAGCTCAGACTGATGCATGATTTACTCGATTCAAATTGAAATCTGAATACAATTGCGGTAAGTATTTTCATAGATATGTTCTGTGTTCAGTAGTTTGGTACTCTTTAATTTTTGGAACCAAAATACAACATTAATAATAAAGGTTTTGTAGGCATTTGCAATTATTCTTTCAATAAAATGGTCATTTCAGTAATAGCTTTTTCGTTATTTTCACACATTTTTTTCCAGAACCAAATCCGTTTCTTCTTATAGCAAAAAACACTGCTAACATATAACACAAGGACATCCGTGTATATCAAATTTCGAGCATAATATATCGCATTAACCCAGGACGTATGTGGTATTTTAGGGGTCAAACCCTCCTTATGCAATATTTGTCCATGGTTTTTAGCAATTTTGTTACCTCGTAACTATATACCCCGAAATTGTGGATTTTATTATGAACGATGCTTATTAGCCCGTTTCCAAAACCTTGGCCTATAAGCCTTAAACACCAACCATAACAGGTTGTGTGTTGTTTTTATCTACGCCGATACTTTTTAGGTTCTTTTCAACTATGTTTTTAGTAGCTGTATCGTAGATCAGGCTTCAGCTTTTTTTCGTCTATTTTTGTGTGTGCCTGTGTGCGAAATGGTACACATTGCGACCCAGGGTAGAAAGTCCGTGGGTGGCAAAAAACAGGCGACTCACAACGAGCATAAAAGCACAAAAAACTATAAAAATATTAAACAAAAACAGTATTTTAAAAACATACATATATATGCATGTAAACAAATAAATAAATAAATATTCATGTATATATAAATATATATTATATATATTTACATATATGTATATATAGATATATGTATTTATATTTATATATACATGTATATAATGTACATATATGTGTGTATAAATTAGCATCGCAGTATATCTTTTTTATGCGCAAAAAAGTCTTTATCTGGCACGACCGTCGGGCAAAACTGGTAGTGAATACCCAACGTTTTTAGCGTTGTTTTTGATGGAAAAAAACCCGAAACACCGCGGGTAGGAGATGTTTTGTTCATTTTTATAAACCAGGATTTAATAGAACTTTTAGTATTTTTACGAGCTGATACAAGACACATCGATTGCCTGTATGACACTCGGTTTCATTTGTTATTTTGGTTTAAAACTTTAGTCAGCTACTGAGTGAAACAAAATGTTTTGAGCTTCGAAAAGTTCTATTAGGATTGTGAGATTTTGAAGAAATGTTATCGAACAGAAGCGATATATTTTGTAATAGTGAAAATTGTTGTTTTGATTTTAGTTTCAAACCTTGTAAATGGAACTTTGTATACAAGGAAGTATGGTCGTAGCCTGGATTTTAGGTTGTGGGAGGGCAACAGACGCTAAAATTAGGACAAGTTTAGGGTGGCGTTTTACTTGTCGTCCAGCGCCGACCGTCGGAGCGACTCATCACCGTGCGGCATCGTTCGTCGTACGCAAATTGCCGTACAGTGTCAGATGCTAATACGCGAATGACGTATGCGGTGACGTGCGGTGACGGACGGTGACGTATGACTTTTATCAGAAAGTACAACGCCATCCTTACAGAAAGCATTAATGCCTTACAAGATTCATTTGGTTACTACCTTTTGTATGAGTGCCAGCTTGTTAAAACAGTCCATTTTTCACTAAAACACTGTTTTTAAAATTGATTTTGTTATTCAACCGCCGGTCCCTTTGAAGGCCGGATTCCTGCGTCGGGGTGGCTGGGGAAGGCGCTAACACGGTACTGTCTGGACCTGGCAAGTTTTCAATGTAATCTGTCCAGGCCTTTTGCGGTTGGCACGGTTCCAGTTTCGTTTACGAAAGTCAAGCTTACAATATGAGTCCATGTTTGTACCTTTGCTGTGCCAGATTTAGTGGAACATTGCGAGCCGAAGCGATCGATAAACCAGACGCATGTTTTAAATTAACCAGAACAGCGCAGATGCTTCTAAGTATCCGTTTAGGAAGGTTTTTGAAAAAAAAATTTCCAAATCGTTGGGGGGAACATGATCCCATTCCCCCTGTGACTACGCCGGTGCCAGAAAGTAAATTTTTATTCGCAATTTTATTATACACCAGAGCAGCAGAGCAAACAGCATCTTTCGGGTTGGGACTAAATTCGACGCACTGCCGTCGGGTCTGCCGTATTCAAACCTAAGCCTATGGCCCGTATTCTAAAATGTGTATAGCATCTATCATCAGTTGGTGATTGGTCTTTTAACTTTCGAACCAGTGAATGCTGAGGCTGTCAAATACAGTACATTATTCAGCTATGATTAGCTCGACTCCTGTACCAATTTTGAGTTCAACAACACCAAACGTCCTTGAAAGTGAAAACCAATTATTAACTGATGATAGTTGCTATACACATTTGAGAATATCGGCCTATGATTTAAGGTATTTAATGTCAGCTAATTTTTCTTGGCTCAACAACTTGTCGTCTTTGGTGCGTACTTCGTTGCCAGTTTTGAGTTGCTGGTTCGACAGCAAAAGCCAGATCGGGATGTTGATATGTTTGCTTGTCACAGCTGTTAATTGCCTAACGTCGAAGATTAGGTTGGTGCAATAATTTCGGTTTTTCAGGTGCGTAACCATGAACCAATTTTGGCAAAGAATAAACTGCATCAAAAAGTTGTTTGGAAGCGATCGTAGCGAGCGAGAAATATTTAGTGACCTCTGAGCGTTATTCTACAGCCTGTAAAAGTTCATTTATCGAGTCTTCTCAGAAATATCGGAGTAATATACGCCCCTGTGCCTCAGGCGACAGTACAAGAGCTAACAAACCCGATGGGCAAACAAAGTTGATTCCACCCTCCTGCCCATCATTGGTTGCAGTTCTGTAATTGCATTTTCAAAAAAACACATATTTAAGTTAAAAAATAAAACAAAAATGTTTTACGTTTTTTACGTATTTTAAGAATTATTTTTTTGGCTTTTTTCGCAATACAAAATTTATATTTTAAAAACATTTTAAAAATGGTTAAAAATCACATCGTTTGTATAGCGACGTTAAAATCAACGTAAACACCGGCCGACCCGAAACACCCAAAGTGTAAACGGCGTACTTTTGGGGGGTGAACTGTATTTTTAGATGAAATCTTTTATAAAATAAGCAATTTTAAAGCGTTTTGTAGTTTTTGTTATAGCCGATTTTGCTTTATTTTGCATTTAATTTTTAGTTCCGCGTCTGAGCCAGGAAGACCAAACGTTGGGGGTAATACATAAGAAGTATTTTAAGTTATGGCGTAGGTACGGCAACTGCTGGGCGTATGGTACTCAAGCCCTATCCCGAAAGCAAATCAACCTAGGCTCCTTAATTACTCTAATAATTTAGGTTGAATTCGTGTACACCAGTTTGCGTTGAGTTTTTCGTGGTCCGTTGGGGATCCAAACATCGCATTACGTATGATCCCACAGGGTGACGTACGGTGAACGAACGGCGGCGGACGGCGACGGACGCATTCAAAGCACCACTCTCAATCAATAGGCTGACACTCGTAAAATAAAATAGAAATTGAAATTTACAAGCAAATATTACCAGTATCATTTGAAATTTGAAGTTAGTACACAGCATGTAAAAATAGCAATTTTCATGTCTCTACGCAAGTTATGAATTCTTAGAATTTTTACTACATATACAAGCAAGAGCGGATTATGAAAACAGTGAGTAACTCTTCGAACCTCGCATGGTACAAAATGTAATACCGGGTTGTGCGTTTTTGGCCGATCCCCCAGGGGTGGTCGCTATCACATGAATACGCCTAAATTAATCTATAAGAAGAACCATATTAGTAGCCGCATACATAAAGTGCCATGATTCACACCGGTTTGAACCCCTCTACCAAAGGGGGCAGGGGGCAAAAACGCAACGCGTGCCGGGTACATTTTTTCTCCTACACAGAATGTTCCCAGTTGCACAGTCTTGTTAAATAGCGATTATGCACTATTGATACAAGTGATGGCATACGGGAGATATTTTTGCATATTCTGGAATGTAAGCCTTTTTCGCCTGTTCTGTTCGCCGACAAGTCGTTTCTTCGAAGCTCAACCGTCCCGAAATGAAATTCGAACTACGATCGCGTTGCTGAGAACACTAAAGTCTTGTAAAATTGTGACTCAGTTCAAAATCCTAATCAAAGATTTCGGGGTATTTGAGGACTACTTCCGGGTTGATAATCCTGTGTTATATCCTATCTCCACCAGGCCTGTAGCCAGTTTACTAGGGGCTCTAAATACATATTAGGGTTTGCGATGACTTACAAGCAATGTTGAAAATTGTTTTGGGGGGAGCCAAATTCTTCCAGGGTGCTGAGCCCCCTTTGGTTCTGGGTTTGTGTTCCTCTCTCTATGTGTTACTCGTTAAATTATAAATTAAGTTGTTGAAAAGGGGGTGGTTAATCATCCCCTCACGATCCTTAGTGGCAGTTTATGACATAAATCCTTGTATATAAATTGAACAAAATCAACGGATTAAACACATTTTTCTCCAACAAATTTTAATGTTTGATCCGTTGGTATCACAAGGATTGTATTTGGTCCAGGTTTAGAAGGGCAATTAACAGTTCAACTGGTTCAATTGGGTTATCGATAGATTTCAAATTAGCTTCAGAACAAACTCAATGCCTGCTACGGCGTGAACGCATCTACTGCAAGCAGTGCCGGAGCAGACACGGGTTGGGGCTGTTCCTAAACTCTCGAGCGAAGCGAGCGAAAAGCCCAACGCATTTTAAAACGACGACGGTATTTGTTTCAACCGGTTAGGGTGGGGGGCCCCTTTAGGGATGGGCTACCCCTTTAAAACGCCCAGCTGTTTTATAGCGAAGGTTAGCGTTTAAAACAGATGCCGGCGTATTTTAGTATCAGTAATTGTAAAACATGACAAAATAATTTTTTCTTGTTGTTGTCGTTGTTGTTGGTGGTGGTGGTCTTGTAGTTGTTAAGCTGTTTTTGTTGCTTTTGGCCTGTTTATCACAGTTCAAACGAAAACCGCCGTAGTTTTGAAATGCGTATGGCTTCGCACTCGCTTCGCTTGTGACTTTTCGTCCACTATTCTATATTCATTCTGACCGTTGTACCTTAGACTTGTTACTGACCACCAACCTTCGGATAATCGGCCTGCCTCGTAAACGTCGAAATTTTCCTCGCTCGTTTGTGCTCCCTGTGAATCATCTCAATTTTCAAGATTTTGCCATCTTGAAATCAAATCAGGCATCACCCCAGAGATGAAATTGACAACGGCGAAGATGATCAGAAACGGGGGGACTATGGTCGCTTTTCCCAATAAATTTGAGCATATGAAGACTGTTTCGACGTTATACCTACAATATGCAACGAAGAACTTTGTTTAATGACAAAATACCAAGCAAAATACTTTTCTGTGCTTCGCGTGAAGTAATTTTAAAGGCACATTTCGTTTTTACATGAGACGGACCGTCGCCAATGGACGAACAGGGAGCGCTCAGCCCCCCCCCCCGGAAAAATTTTGGGCTTCCCTAGAAGATTTTCAATCTTGCTTGTAAGTCATTGAAAACCGTTGAAATGTTCCTCATGAAAAACTTTTGGCTCCACCTAGCAAGGTGAGCTGGCTACGGGCTTGGACTACAATATGATATTGGATCACAATGGAGTGTTTTGTTGATCTGGCCACATCACTTCGGGTATGTTTATCTGCAGAACATAACAGCTTTACGAAAAACGCCTTTTTCTAGGTTTTTGACTTGTGATAAGCGCGGACCAAAACATTATTCATAGGTCGAGGAAGCGTTAATCAGTGCCCCAACTGATAGAGACCTCAAATCATATTCCATCAGCTGTCACTGCTGCGGAGGTAGAGCCCATACTTGACCTGCAATCCCACCCCCATGCCCCAAAAAAGCCTGGACAGCAGAGTACCGAATTTTATATGGCTAGGAAGTCTAAAATTTCGACTCTTGTAAATTGATTCCCAAAAAGCTTAGGCTTAGGCTTCGGAAAAGGTTTATATACCTAAAGCCTAAACCTTTGCCAAAACTTTTACCTAAACCTAAGCATAAGACTAAGCCTAAGCATAAAACTTACCCTTTCAATGGGGGGGTGAATGTTCAAAAACCAAACATTTATTGGTGCCCCTCGAGCTTAAATGATCCACCAATCCTCTTGGCTAACAGGAGTGGAAACATTAAACGTCCGGTCAGAGCTGGGGCATAGCCAGGTTTTTGATTTCGGCAACGGATAATTTAGTCTCAATACTTTTTGGCCATCCAGCATAGCGAGTGAGAAATTTGTTTTTCATCTCTGCAGCTGTATTCTACAGCTTGTAAAATTTCAATTTTTGAGTCTGCATAAATTGTCAGGGAAATATATTCGCCGTATCATCATCCCCTTGTTTACGTTTCTGGGTCAAAATGCAGGAGTCACGTTGAAAAAAACATGACCGTTTATCTGTTGGATTTACGGTATAGTATACTACTTTGGCGTTGGTCCAATATTTGGTTTATATGTGTGGCTTAGTGTTGTTTTTTAGGTTTTCAACCATGGAATTCACATGTGTATGATACATGTATATATGAAACAAAACGCAAATTTACATTATTTATACTTTACACACATATTTGACATTTTCAAAGTATTCTATCAACAAGTTTCGTTTCAGTTGACCAAACAAATTAGGTTCCTGGTTTGTAGAACGTTGTCCTTATCAAGCGGTACATTGGTTTAATTCTTGTGAAGTCACAGCAACAGTGGCGTCTATAAACGAAAGGATAAATGGGAGATATTTGGCTCCCGAAATTTGGAACCCTTTCACTCATAGAGTATACTGTGTGCAACTGAATACAATAATGTACGAGCAATACACACACTGTGAGCAGTGTTTAACATTTATAACATATATGCGCAGTGTAAAATCTCCACAAGACGTGAGAGCCCCCTCGGGCTCGAGCGTCAAGCTCCTATAGCTCATCGGTCATCGTAAACGCCTCCCACCCGAGAGACTGGGGTTCGAATCTTACGTTGAAATTACATCTCGTTTGAAATTGAAAATATTCATGTGCGAAAGGGTTAAATACTATAAGCCAGCATTTTTAAACAGGAATGTATAATAAATTTTTAAATTCCAAGAATGAAGCAAAATTTACTAATGAAATATTGTTGTTTCAAAACGAAATTCTGGCTGATATAAATCGAAAAATAGAAAGATGAGCGAAATGAGATTGTAAAATTTTGTCAGATTTCATATTTTACAGTTTTTAAAATTACCATAAATATGATGTTTTTGTTTTAAAATTATCAGCTGTACTACTCAGCTTTGTTATGAATAATTTCGCGAAGAACGCGAACGAAAAGCCGATACGCAATTTTAGTAATGATTATTAGTATTCAACAATTAGGACTTTTTCCCTATGGTATGGGTGTGATCCCGTTGGATTTGCCAATGACGTGGTTAAACTGATTTTTGAAGCATATCGTTGCACCTGTCAGCAAGCAGAATGGACAGATTTATAAACTGTTCGCGTGATTTGCGTAAAATTGCGTTTTAATTGAAATGAGAATTTTTTAATGAAAATTGTTAAAATTTAAGTTTGAAAATTGAAGGCAACCTTAAACTTCCTGGTAGATTGTATATTTAGTAAAATGTGCACTTAATAAATGTTTCTGTCGTTCTGTTAAAAACTTTTTCTGAAAAATTTGAAAATATCTTAAGATTTTTCTTAAGTTTTCAAAAAAATTGTCGTAAATTTAAGTAAAAGTGCCTGCGGAATCTAGTGCTTAGAATAGACTCTTTAGCAATTTGACAAATAATTTAGACACAGGGAAAGGTCGAATAACATTATATTGACTATGGCCCGTGTTACTTTTCGAATCGTGCCGTTTTGTGGCACAACTGCAACAGAGTAGGATTACATTTCAGACTTTGAACGGTCCTAAAGCTAACATCGGCCAAGGTTCCGGTTTCATCGAATTAAGTCGTTTAGCTCGCTTCAAGCAGAATATTTACTTAATTTACGCACAGGTGCAAAAATTTCATACGAATAATTTTATTCCTAAGGTTGACGTGTTTATGAACCAGGAAGTTTAATAAGAATAGCAAAACATGGAGTTTGAACGGCAGGTTCGTTGCCAGACCAACACCTTAGACGGAGCCAAGTGAAATTTGTTTGCAATTTTAAAGACGGAACAAAATTTTTGTTAGGATTTGAGCCTCCTGGGGCGACATGTTGGCTAGGCACCCATTTGTGTGATGATAACGTTGTTCTTGATACATTTCAACAAATTTTAATATTTCGTTTTAATTCAAATTTTAACATTTCGTAAAACTTGGTTCCCCGGCGCCGCTTGAAACAAGTGACAAAAACTGAGATATTTTTAATTAGGGCGGCAGATCAGTGACGGGTACGGAAATTTCTGACAGGGGCAGACGGTATATAATAACGAAAAAAAAGCTTTTTAGCGAAACAAACGAGAAGCCAAATACAATTTTAGCACTAAATCTTACTGCAAAATTTTGGTTTCGTTTCATATTGGGGTAGGACGTCCTGAGCGGCCCTACCTTTGATCTGACAGTGCAGCGGATTGTCAGCTAAATTCAAAGAACAACTTTCGATATTGATTTACTGATGAGAGACAAATGTGACATATTTAATGAGTATACTTGTGTTCGTTGATAGCTTAAAGTAGCGGATATAGGGAATTTTTGAAACGGGACACTGTGTGCGATATAAAAACCCCGTGAGCGAATGTAGCGATAAGTCAAACGCAGTTTTAGTACTAAAGCTTAATATAAACTGTGGGTTTCATCGCTGTTGTGGGGACAGTCCAGGGCGCCGCCGCCCCCCCATTTAAGTTTAATAGCTTATTATATTTTTTGTCTGTGCTTCACGAAACTGTTGTAATTTGAAATTAAATTGGCAAAGAAGTCAAAACATGAGATGAGTTTGGTCAAAAACATTTAGCGAAATATATTTTCAAAATAGTTGCCTGACGTATTGATTCCGTCATGACGGTGTGTACATTTCAAATATCTTTGCATTTGAGTTCCTTGTTATTCGTATTTTATATCATAGAAATAATTATAGTTCCGTGTTATGCGTGCTCCACAATATCTCGTGTACACCGTGTGGAAAAATGCATTGGCAATTGACGACGACTTACAGTATGCAAATAATCGAATATTACTAATTGTACTTAGACTGCAAGTTTAACAACTAGGCTAGCAAAAACTCATAGAGGCTAGGTTAGGCTTTTTGGCGTTTGGCTTTTATGCCTTGTTCCGCCCCTGTTCTACATTTGCTCCAATTTTTAAAATTTTACGTACCAGCGGCTGTAGCAACATTGGAAAAATATTTCAGGCAAGCGTTGAAGGTACCCATCAAATAGACGACAAGTACTATATTTTCAATTTTCACGAGTGTGTATTAGGGCATCACTAGTTTTAAAGTGTAGGTGTTTTTCAACTAGAAATAAAATCACGTTTTACGTTTGAAATGCGAGCGCGGTTTAAATAATATTTCAAAGACGACTGCTTGTGATTTCTAAAATAAGTAGTTGTCGTTTGAAATTTTTTGAAAGTCTAGCAATAGGTAAGCGTCAATAGCCGATGCATTTTTCCACACGGTGTACACGAGATATTGTGGAGCACGCATTATGACTGCAAACACTATCAAAATAGCTTTCGATTGATAGAAATGTAAACATGATTTCATTTCGGAAAAGTGTAAGTAACCAACAATTGACCAACGTAAAGCATCAGTTTAGTAACAGCTGTTTGAGTCTGATTAATTTGACTTAAATTAACCCTTCAAAGAACGATTTGTTAAATTTAATTTCAAATTGTTCTCGGCCTAAATTTTAGCGCTTTTCAACATTCGTTACTCAAATGAAAAAAATCACAGAAAACAATGACTGGGTTTCTCAAATCATCTTAAGTACGACTTGGTACTTAACCATGTGCTTAGCAGTAATTGCTTAACCATTTTGTCGTTTTTAAAAGCGTACATAAGTTAAGTAAATACTTATACTGACTAAATTTTATATATTAAAGAGTAACAGTTCATACACAACAGCCTTGGTCACATTTAAAATGTAGACTCATGATAACTCCTTAATATAACGTGAAACTATGGCTTTCTTATTATTATAGCTTCTCGTATCTGTCCTTTATTTGTTTTTGCTCAAAAAGTTAAATACTTAAGCCGATGATTGAAGTAATCATGTTACGTATAACTTAAAGTAAATATTTAAGTAAGATTTTTCAAACCCAGCTGATGTGTTTTAAATATTAAAAAAATTACGGTAACATTCAAGATAAATTTCTGCCGCACAAAAATTTGCAGAATGTATTTCGATAACAAGGATGTCTGTGAATTTAAGTTAATCCATCGGCGGTAGGTTTTTTGTTTACTGGTCCATAGCCATCCTAATATCTCTGTCGGATTAAAAAAGCTTAAAACAAAAATGATTTTTTGAATAAAAGTCTTTGACTTTAGTAAGAGTAAATTTCCCAAATTATCAACCGGTCGCGTTTTCAAACGTTGCAAACGGACGTCCTGGTCTGTCACGTTGGTTTCGGTCCGGGTCCGAATCCTCGTGATCCTTTTATTTCTTCACATTTTCATTTGGTTTTATACATTATTGTGAGAAAAACCTACTATTATAAATAGAATAATTGTAATTTATAAGTCCAACGAACAAGGCGAGCTTTGGCTGTTTGTGTGACAAAATTTAACTCCGTTTCTGTTTATATTTTTGAGTTGAATTATTTTAATTCAAAAATACCATTTTTAATTTCAAATATTATGAAATGTTTCATTACAAACGCATATGTTTACGTTTTATATAAATTACTCAGAATAAAGTTTAAATTTTATTTGTATATTTTGCTGTTGTCCAGTGAAAATTAAAATCAATTTTGATGCAAAATAAATTTAAAAATTTTGCTAAAATCACAACGATTACGCAACCGAGTTTTGATGTTTTTGTGTTGTCGATTCTAACTGCAACACGGATTTATTGTCTATAAGTTGGCTGTCCACTCACTACAGTATTTTAATATATGTTGATATGTTTAGTTGTCAAGGTCATCGTACAGGCCTGTGGTGATGGTCGAACATTTAGGAAGCGATTATAAAAATTAGTTGCACTATACTGTATATAATAGTAAACAGTCGCCGTGTTATGGTGTTGTGTGAGTGGACAATGCAATATTTGCAAAACTTTGCTAGCAATATTGGTCAAGTTACTTTTAAAGTGTTGTTTACTTTGTTTTATGCAATTGTACTATGTGGTACTGTGTATCGGCTCATGTGTTTGTTGCATTTGTCATCTGTTGTCCCGGCGATCCATACCTATATACTAAATATATATATGTATATATGTATATATATATTTTGTTTTTATATATTATATAAACATATATAGACTGTCTAGTTCAGCGAACTCCAGACGATTAGACAGTCGTAAATATGACAGACTGCGACTGCGAGAAGGTGTAAAATGTGGCCGGACAGTTGTGTTTGTTATACAACACAGAGACGGAAATAAAAGATAGAAATTTAAAAAGCAAAATTAATACTAAAACATTGAGTATTTTCAAAACTGCGAGTTGTGGTTTTAGAGTTTGGTTGTGAATTTGAATTTGATGTAATTTTAAAATTTGTCTGCGATGGAATGAAAAATTTTGGACAAAGTTGTTGATTTGACGACTGTGGAATTGGAAAACAATTCGATATTAAAGTTTAACTGTTGATTTCTTGAACACATCAAGCACAGGCGCCAACAGAGCCAGTTCACATTGCTGGAGTGGTGGGGCTAAAATTTTTTAGGAGGAGCATTTAAAGGTTTTCAACGACTTACAAGCAAGGTTGAAAATCTTCTCAGGGGGGCAAAATTTTTTCAGGGGGTTGAGGCCCCCAGTCTCTCCTTTGGCTACGGGTCCGGGCACCGCCAGCATTTAGGGTGGCAGCTTGTGAGTGAGGGTCATACACTCAAAATAATATTTCTGATATTTAAGAAAAAATTTCTTATATTTGAGAAATATGATTAGCAAGGTGCACTTGAAAAGTATTTCTGTTATAACAGAAATGTTTTCAAAAATCGTTTTGAAATAAAGTCTGAAAATAAACGTTTTCCAGCTATTTTATGAAAAATTGTCTTAAATATCAGCAAAACTTTTCAGATTTGCCACAGAAAACACTTTACTTAATAAATCATAAATACTTTTTTGTGTGCACTTTCGCCTTCAAATTTTATAAGTTTTAAGGAAAAGGCTTTAGCAAACGCGTAGGCGAACATTTTCCTGAACTCGTTAATTCTGAGCCTAAACCCGATGATGTTTACAAAAGCAAACAAGGCGAACTTTTGAGCAAAACGTATAATATTCTATTCTGCTATGTTACCATGTATATCACAGATAAACAATGCTTAGAAAACTCAGCGACACGTAAATGCCGCCCTCTTTCAAATATCAAAAGTTTCAAATAAAATCTAAAATCAAATTTTAGGACACAGTTGAATTTTGGCATTTTTACAGAAAATACAACAAATTTTCAAAATAAAAGTAAACGGCAATAAAATTTTTTTGAAGATAAAATATTTAAGCAATCCACACTGTCAAGTCTACGTGATAATAATTTGAAACTAAATTTCGAAAAAAATGCCAAATTTCAGCTTGTAATTTTGGGAAATGAAATCAATTATGATGTACCGCAAACACGCTGGCACAGTATATAAATAAGCTATTTTGCTGTTTGCTGTATTGAATTCAGTATTGCTTAAAATCTTGTAAAGCTGTTGCGATCGCGGCCCCTTTTATGATTTACAAAATGTCTTAAATAGTTTTCTTGGTTAAAGTTAACAAAGTTTTCGGTTTCAAATTTTCAGATAAAATTGTTTCTAATCCGTCAATGCTGTTTCTATGAAATTTGTTAGTTTTGTTGAGAAGAGATAAAGTGTTTATGTTTTGGTTAAACATACGAATAAAATTGTGTCCAAGTGGACATAAATATTAACTAGAAAAACAATGGTACTACCTAGGACCGGCTTCTTGGCCAGTATATTACAATTAGTTTTATATAGACTTCAATATATACATATATTAATATAGGTTAATATGTGGCATTCTTTAGGCCAATTGGTCCTGGTTAGCAAGTTTAGCATCGCAAACGCCAATTATTGTGCGGGCAAGTCAAAATAATTTTCAAAAAGTAAAATTTGATTGCATGGATTTGGAAATAAAAAATATTTTGGCAATTTTTTATTGGTTAAAGTTTTCATTGCCGTAATTGTTTGACTTAATTTAAGATTTATATGGTAAAGTATAAAATTTGCAAATAGGTGTTTAGAAGGATACGACATATATACGTTGATTGATATATCTGTGAGAGTTGTATTCAAAAATGGTCAACAATTGTTTTTATTTCGTACTGAATATGTTTATTTTTTATGTATGTTTCTACGATATTTATTTGAAACAATGAATTATATCACGAATAGGTTTTTAGAAATGCTCAAATTTTTGATGTATTACAGTCAATGAAATCAGCCGTTTTCATGTTGTTTAATTTCTGGCAAAGTGAAAGCTTAAGTTACAGACTCTTTCGGTTCTGGCAAAAGCCGGCAAGAATTTAGACGCTTCTTGTTTATCAGAGTTAACTCTCATAGTCTTTGTGACCCGCGTTGCTTTGATTGGCAAACTATTGTTTCGTGGGACTATAATAGAGAAAGCTTAAGTTTTAGACTGTTTTGTGCTTAGGTTTACGCTTATGCTTACGCTTAGGCTAAAGCTTAGGCTTAGGCTTGGGTTTATCCTTAGGCGTAGGCTACAGCTTAGCTTAAAGTAACATTGGCCGACATGATTATCAAGTTATACGTCCTAAAGAGAGCATAGAAAATTATTTACCCCGCTCACAACACCTCTTTATGTCTCTGCTATAAATTCGGAGTTGTATTGCTGCAGATCAAACACACCTGCCGACCTGTAACACAGTGAAAAACAGTTTTATAAGTAATATTTTTTTGCATTTTTTACACTTTTAGTTATTTTTTGAATTTCTGTCTCAAAACAGTAAATATTTACATTTGAAATTAATCTTTTATTATGAAATGTGTTGTAGTATAAACGATGTTTAAATTTAAGAAAAAAATTGCAATGTTTGTTTTGTTTACATAACAGTCTCGCCGTGGGTTTTTTCTGTGTATTTTTTAACTGTTTTTGCGTCATTTTTCGGTTTTTTAATAGTCAAATGACTCAGATGTTGTGATCAATGAAATTTTCCGGTTTATGAGTCAATTGCGAATATTTTGTTTATAAAAAAGACGGCAAATGTTACTTTAAGGGGCGTAACAGCTGATTAAGCCTAAGCCTAAGCCTAAGCCTAAGCCTAAGCCTAAGCCAAAGCCAAAGCCAAAGCCTAAGCCTAAGCCTAAGCCAAAGCCTGAGTTTAAGCCTAAGCCTAATGTAATCTAGAATCTAAACATAGTCGTTTATAGACCCAACAGAAACCTGGACGCTTCGTAAAGTAAGATGACCCAAAAACACAGCGGCGTATCCAGAAATTCCTGGTGAGGAGGATGCACAAGTGGAAAATGTTAAGTTTTAGCACATGCTCATTAATATTTTTACACATATAAAAACAACCACAAGTCACACACAAACTCTGGTTCCACCCTTGACAAAATAGAAAAGAAAACAAAATCGTTTCCTTGATAGTGGAAACTTTTCCACTTTGAAAAGTATTTAGAAATTTTAAGCTGTTCCAATTAGGAATTGACGCAGTTAAAACCTCAAAATCGTGGTTATTATTTATGTTCTAATTTTTTTTCAAGTTTAAAAAAATGTAATGAATTTCAATTCAAAGACAAAATTATATACTGTGTTAGGAAGCAGTGAACGTTGACATAATTACAGTAGAAAATGGTCGTAGTTGTGAATGCTTACGTTGACTATGGATTGCGCTATACTTTGTTTGACATACGGCGCCGTCCGTCACCGTGCGGTATCGTACGCAAATAAATCACTTACGATAATGTATGGTGACGAACGGCGCCAGACGTCAAGTATAGCGCAACCCTTATAACTTGTGTATATTTTTAAAATGTAATATATTTAGTTTAAAAACCAAAATTTAGACTTAAAATCTAAGGCATTTTTACGCAGCTTCGCCATGATGTAAAGACTGGGTTTTCAATTGGGATGTAAACAGATTTTCAACATGGAACTTAAAGAGTCGGTGTGACCAGGGTATAAAAAATTTAAAAACCTATTGCTAACTGATGATAGCCTGCTATTCACTATTGAGAATATATAATCCTTAACAATAAATGTGACAATCTTCAAAAAGGCACCAAACCCAAATATTTGTACGATTTAGTAATAAAACTACGTTTAGCTGATTGTTCGCGCGCCCGGTCTCGGCATTTTGAATTTTTGGATTCGTCATTGATTTTATCTTTTCCATCTCTCAGCCAAATTGTATCCGTTTGCGCTCATGTGCATCCGGCTAAAAGTTTGTTTACTGCACTGTTGTGCGACATTGTCAACCTATTTTTGATTATTTTAAAATAATTTTAACATCAAAACGAATCGATGTTTGTGAAAATTTTATTTTTCAATTTGCAAATTAGTCAATTTTTCATCGCAGTCTGTGCATGCAGCAGACAGTCTGGTAGAGATGTTGCCGCGATCACCGCAACAACAGCGACTGAACGTGTTTTGATACTTATTTATATACATTTGCAACATATATCGAATATATTTTTACATATTTATTTATGTATAAAATATTAATATATTTTGTCTCATATATGGTATAGTATGTATATTTTTATATATTTAATATAAAATATAAAATATTGTCCACCCACAGTCGCGTCTAAAACGATCGCAGACTGTCGGTGATTGAAAATAAGACTGAAATTGATGAAAACACACCACATCAAACGACAGTGGAAATATAACAAGGGTACAATCCCGTTATTACATTTGTTGAGGGCATCACATCATGTAAAGGTTTTTTTGGTTATCGAGCGAGCAAATGTTTGATCCTGTAAAAGTACTTTTTACGTCGTCAAGAAATTTTAGGAAAAAATATATCGTGTGAATTTTTCTGCTGTACGCACGACATCCCATGGAAAATAGTCGACGACCGAGAAGAATTCAGTGAAAATTTGATGAAAAAGTTTTTCGGTAAAATTTAAATAACAACAACAACAACAATAATAATAATAATACTTTTATGTCTAAAATAGTTAAATGTTTTCTGTTTTGAAAATTATCCATCGTTTTGCGGCGTTAAAAGTTTGTTTGTTGCGCTGTCTAAAACGCGAGGGTGGGATACAAGGGCTTCGGTCTCGCCAAGTATGGCCGACGCCAACCTCGCAATGATCTCCCTGTGCTTTTGAATTGCAAAACTTTTTAGCTGCAAGTTTATCGACGTTTTTCTGTTTCCAAATATTGTTTTAAGGTTGAAATGTGTTCAAAAATGATTTCCGCGATTTCGTAAAGTCCTATTCACACGTGCACGTTTTTGCTGCGAGAACTTGCAGCTGCAAAATGCACTTTCAAGTTTTGCTCAAAATCCAGCGCGAAAAACTTGCAGCTGCAAATAATTCATTAAAAATCAAAGCTGGCAATTTAGTTCACATGTGTGAATAACCATGCAAGTTCGATGAATTTGTCGCAGCCGCTTTCTCATTGGCTGATGAAAAAAAATGCAAGTTCTGCGTGCAATTTGCAGCTGCAAGTTCTTGCAGCAAAAACTTGCACGTGTGAATATGGCTTAAGATTTATTGCAAGACGATACTGTTTGCGTGTTGCGTATGTTGCGTTTGCAATTTATCTGCACTGAACATCAATAGATGCGAGCATCGCTAAGAAACCGGAGACACTGACAGGTGTCTGGCTTACTCTTTGGTTTCGGCTCACGGCTACAGAGTTGTGCAACATTATTTTCGCTATACTGATTTCGCTTGTTATGATTTATTTTTGTTGTTGAACTATAAATCGTCATTGAATTAACTAAAAAAGTTACACCTGGTGTCATATCCTGAAACAACGGATTATTGGCTAAAGTAGCCGAAACATCTGTTTGGATGGAATGGAAAGTTTTGTAATATAGATTGCTTTGAATGTGTCAAAAATTTTATGCCGCGGGACGAAGAAAATATCAGTAAATCGAACCTGCGTAGTTGCTGTAGACCCGTCAAGTCAACATTATAGGGCGGGCAGAACAATTTTATCACTGCTGTTCGGGGAGTTTTGCAGCGATTAAAGGTTGTTTGAAATTTGGTTTGGGGTCGAAATTATTCTAACGCAGGTTATTCTGTAAGTATACATATTTTTTATTTATAATTTTAGGCTCATTCATGTAACAATCCTTATCAGTCAACGTTACTGTGTTTATCGCCAAATACCGTCATATTTTGCCAGTTTACAACAACTTACATCAGCCAATCATATTCGAACTTGTGATCACCTTTATTAATAAGATATTGGACCGGCATTGAATTGAAAAATAACTTTGAGATATTATAAACTGTAATTTAAATTTTTTGCTAACAAATAAACAAATGCTTGCCAATAATACTACACTTAACATTCAGTTTAATATATTCTCAATAGGCACACAATTGATCAACGGTTTGTTTTCTTGGTTGTGTCAGTATCGTAGGTGAATTGACAATAATTGAATGGCACTGACAGTGAACACAGTCAGGTATCGGATGTTTGATAGAGTATGAGTGTAACATCTCAACAACTACCTCGTGATCAGCTCACATCATCACAACAACAACAACACCAGCAACAACCACAACAGCAACAACAAGAAGAACCGCAACAACAACAACAACCACAACAACAACAACAACAACAAAAAACGCAAACAATAGCAAACGTTTCGACTGAATCAGACAAGACTGTTACACTGTCAACGTCTATTAATTGCTCATCGGTGTCCACTTTGGCAAGTCAAGCAATCAAAACCGAAAGTGCAACTGCAATTTTAGGATCTGGAGATTCCGATATTTCAGTACAGCAACAGCAACAAAAACAGCAACAACTGGAGCAACTCCAACAACAACAACTGCAACAGCTGCAACAACAAAAACAACAGCAGTTACTGAAACAACAACAACAACAACAACAACGTCTACCGCAATTTCACGAACTACAGCAACACCTGCTATTGCGCAATACCGTACCAACACCAAGCGACAGCAACAGAGGCAAAATCGCAAATTTTATCGAACGCAACGACCAATTAAATTCAATGACTCTACTGTCGACCGAAAGTAATCAACGCAGGCGACAAATTGAAATCACAACAGCAACAGCTCAACCGCAACTGAGTGAACAACAACCGCAAAGCAACAACAAAATAGTATCACCAGCTCCAACAACAACAGCTGTATTGATGCCAGGAAGACTTGAATCGCTTTATAACGTCGCGGCTGGTAACGATATTAGCGGAGTCAAGAATTCGATTGTTGATTGGCAGATGATCCGGCAACGTCAGCAGCAGCAGGAACGACAACAACAACAACAACAACAACAACAACAACAACAACAACAACAACCAGAACAATCGTCGTTGATTCTAACGCAACAAAGTTGTAGTCGAAGTATTCCAATACTACAGTCGTCGGGGGATATATCGAACCAACAACAAGTTCAACAACAACAACAACAACAACAACTACAACAACAACAGCATACTACTATGTATTCTAATAGCTTGAAATTGAACGCAGAACTTGCGTTACAGCAACGTTTTAGACAGCAGCAACCACAACAACCGCGACAACAACAGGAGCAACAACAACAACAACAGCAGCAGCAGCAGCAATTACTTTGTGCTCAACCGCAATCAAAATTGTCATCTTCACTGTCTGATCTTAGCTCGCCATTGCAATCAAGTCCTGCTCGATTGTGGACGACCGAAAAATCTGACAGAAACAGTAGCCAATTAGATTCAACAACGTTTGAAATAAACAAATCATTACAACAAACGCAACAGTTTAGTTCGTCTTATGATAATTTAATGTTGAACAATTTACAACAACAACAACAACAACGGCCGAATGGAAGTGCAAGCGGTGGCAGTAGCATTTCAACGAACGTTGTCGCCACATACCAAGATAGCATATCAAAATTAGCTGCAACTATTCAACAACAGGCAGCACAACGTCGACATAATTATTCATCATCGGCAACATTGTCGTATGATGTAGCGAAACGATATCAGCTCAATTTGCAAGCTCCATTTCAATCTCAACAAACGCAACCACAACTACAACAACAACAACAACAACAGCAACAACAACAACAACACCAACAACTGCAGCAACAACAACAACAACTGCAGCAACAACAGCAGCAGCAGCAACAACAACAACAACAACAACAGCAACTACAACAACAACCGTTATCATCTCAAAATCAAAAACATTGGCCTGAATTGCGCCATGATAAAACAGTTTCGTCGCAACTATTTCATGTTCATGAGCAACAAAAACAACAACAACAACAACAGCAACAAATACATCAACACCAGAATGTAACATTTAAAGTTCCATACGGTGTTGGAGTAATAGATCGTAACGCAACAATTCGTTCAAGCTCACAGCTTACAACCAATCAGGGAATGTTGCCGTCGGCATCGTCATCATGTGTTGCTAGCAACTTTCCGCACAATCAGGGATATAATTTTACATCGCCAAATTCATCCACTCTCGAAAGTTTAACTCAAGGAAGCAACGATGGCCGAAAATTGTTGAAAAGTCCCGGTTCTGCAAGCCTAATAGGCGTAGCGCCATTAGCGAGTTCATCAACCTATCCGCACACATCATCATTGGTGCCACAACAACAACAACAACAACAACAATACGGTCAAAACTTGCAATTAGCATCGCCTTTGCCCAGTGCAAACAAGTTGCTATCACCACTTGGACCTGCAACATTGCACGATGCTCAATTTCAACAATTTGGCCAACATTCAAGTTCGCAACCTGGATTCCGTCATAGCCACGACGCTTCAGCGCTCCCAACAGCAGTGCAGCAACGGCAACATTACACTCCACAATTGGCAACGCAACTGCAGCAACAACAACAACAACAACAACAACAACAACAACAACAACACAGGTTGCATCAAGCACTACTTCAAAAACAACAGCATCAGCAACAACAACAACAACAACAACAACAACAACAACAACAACAACAACTACAACAGCCATTACGATTACGACATTCAGTATCAGATAACTCGTTAAGTAGCCGTGAACACTCGCAACACCAACTACAACAGCATCTTTCAGACACTTCAACATTATCATCAATATCACCTCGTCACCCACAACTAAACAATAATGTATTCATTGCTCAGCAACAACAACAACAACAACAACAACAACAACAACAACAGCAACAACAACAACTGAGCGCAATTCCGTCACCAATGCAACTTCGATACGCGTCCAGTTTAGAATTGCCAGCACCATTAACAAGGCCATCAATGCAACAGCAACACATATCAACACAGTCGCAACAACAACAACAACAACATAATCGCCTGTTACATAATGTAGAATGTGAATCAGGTGATATTTTAATGCCACATGGACCAGTTCAACCACATGAGCTATGCTTAACTGATGCTACTCAAAAATCGTTGCTGTCGTTTCAAACTACATCGTCGCCTGGAAATACGTCTAAAACCATTCCTCATGCGCCGATTGCTCATCGGATCAATCCATTGTTGTCACCGCCAGCTCGAGCATTCTCAACTTCAATTGATCCAACAACTCTACACAGAGCAACGCTTGTTCCGAGTTCGTTCAGTGAACCTTCTGCAACGCCTGGAATTGTTGGCCACACGCAACACGCACAGGAACCATCACCACATCGTCAACAACAACAACAACAACAACAACATCAACAACAATCAAAATTTTTGACCAACGATAAATGTCTACAAGATATGGAATCTGGTAACTCAGGAACTCCAGTGGCGATGACTGAAGTCGAACAAGCATTGAGACGTGCGCAACAAATTAATGCATCGTTTGTTGCGCAACAAAAACAACAACAGCAACAACAACAACAACAAATATTACAACCAATAATTGTAAAAGGTGGTGAAAGTAGTGGCGATCAAAAATTAACTAGCGACAGCTTTATTGAACGACAGCAATATCAGTTACAACAAAAACAACTACAACAACAACAACAACAACAGCCGCAACAAGAACAACAGCAACAACCACAACAGCAGTCATGTAGCGATTCTGGCCTGGGAATTGCGTCTGCGTCAGAAATACTGTCACGTGTTGAGCAATCGATACAAATACTGCAACGCGATTTATTGCAACAACAACAACAACATCAACATCAAGAAGAAACTCAAAAACAAGAAAAACATCGACATGTAAACAAGTCGTCGCTGCAACAACAAATATCAACTTCAAACACTGCAGATGCAACGCAGTTATCGCCTATTGCACGTACTGGCATAGAGCAACTGCTTGCAGCTGCAAGTACATCATCAAGTTTGCCTCAAACAAACGTTGATGATGTTGTTAAATATACATCAAACAACAGCGAAAACAAAAACAATAACAAAGACAAAATTAATAAGAATAATAACACAACTGGTCATCAAACACAACAACAACAGCAACAAACACAATCTCGACAACAACAACAACAACAACAAAGCGATCCACATAGTTTTCAGCAAATATCACCGCCACAACAATCAAGTTCATCAAGTTCTGGTGAGTTAATCCATGTCAGAAATGTTGATTCCGCGTCACCTCCTGGTGCAGTATCATCAACACTGCCTGAAGTCACAACTTGCCTTGCGGAACAACAACAACAACAACAACAAAAACAACAATCAGAAAAACAACAAGTAGAGCAAACCACGACAACAAGTAATTGCTCAAATATTAAATCGCCAGCAACAGAACGGAAAACTAAAAATGTCAATAACACAAATGCTGACAATTTAGACACAAATGGCTTGAATGCAGCTAAAAAGGCGAGACTCAGTGCACAAAATACTAACAACCAGAAACAATTTGAAAACGCACTGTTGCCTGCAACAAGCGCAACTGTAGCAATTAATGACTTAAGTGCGAGTCAAAATATTAAAAAATCAACCTGTTGTTATTCAGTGTTAGCTTCAAATACACTTGCTGGTAATGCATTGATTCCGCCAGATAAAATTAAGAAAGAATACGAAGATATCGCAATAGACATTGAGACAGCTGGTATCAGTAGCCGACTTGATATGGAAATGGCAACAACAACTGCAACTGCAACAACAACAACTGCAACAACAACAACAACATCATCGTCATCATCATCATCAATAACAACAACGACAACTGGAGATTTGTCAAAATTTAGCTACGAATCCAGCTCAACTCAAAAAGAATTTTGTCAAATTTCACAAAGTAACATCAGTGACAACGCTCAGTCGGAAGATGCATTCGTATCGGAGACAGCGACAACTTGGCAAATGTCAACCGCAACAACCGACCGATATGAGCAGTCAGCGAAAGATATCGCAACAACGGTGACAAATTCGCTTGTTCTGGCGACTGAAAAATCACAGAAACAAAACGTTGACGAAGAAGCAACCACAATATCAAGTGCGAACAACGGAAACGAATCAATAAACGTGTCAAAGGATAATGACGATGTCCCAATAGATGTTGACAGCACAACAGGAGCCGACAGCAGCGAAAACAATGACGGAAGTGAATCGAGCGATGGATTTGTCAAAGTTACTCAAACTTCGCCAACTTCAATTAAAATTAGTCGGCTCAATTTCTGTGGGCTTCGGCTGAAAAATTGTGCTGCTAAACTTTCAACGGAAGAAAACGATAAAGATGAGGGATTAAATGAAATTGAGCTGGAACAATCCAGATCCATCGCTAACCAGAAATCCGCATCTGGCTTAACCAGCAATCAAACGAATTTAGGTCAAGATTCATCGAATCTGGTGAACGCAAACGTTACCGAGCAGTTTAAGACACAGCCGCCTTTGGATGCATCAGGCAATGATCTTTTAGGGAACGCATGTTTAGGTCAAAGCAACAGCGGTAATGAACAAATGTCCATTTCTGACACGAATACAACGATTTCAAGTAGTGTTGTACAGTCGCCAATGATAAGTCTAACAAACGCAACAAAATCTCAACAACAACAACAAAAGCAACATTTAAGCGCTGAAATGCGAACACAGTTCAGTACTTCACCGCTTAATTTACTTTCACAAACTGCTCTTGAGTTGCAACAACAACAGCAGCAACAACAACAACATCAACAGCAACAACAGCAACCACAACAACAACAACAACAACAAATAGCAACAACAATTAGTCCAATCAGTATTACCGCAGACGAAACAGCAACATATACATGTACAATGTGTGATTTTACAACAACAACAAAATTTCATTTAAACTCACATCTGGCAACAATTCATCACGTCAGTATCGCGCTGACATCGCCGCAACCAACTTCGAGTCTGCTAGGAGCGACTGCATCACTGCATGCAAATGCAATAATTGCAATAAATTGCAAATATACAGGTTGCAATTATGCAGCGCAATCTGACACACAACTCAAACGCCACGTCATCGATGTTCATTGTGACGCACGTAGCGATGATTTGACGCAATGTGAAAATGACGTCACTGGTAAAACGCAACTGTTTAAGCGACGCTACTCAGCTGATTTGGCAACAGATGCAACAACGGCAACAGCAATTGTTGCAACTGCAGATGGAATTAATGTTACTTCGCGATTGTTGGATGACAGGGAAATGTTGCGATTGGGAAATGTTTCAGCAACTGAAGCAATTGCAACAAGTAACAACAATAACAACGATAGTTTTGTGGCAACAGGCAGCAACAACGGCAACAATTTTGAATCACAACACCTTGTGGAAAATCGCGATTGTGGCGGCAGCGATATTATTCCAGCGTCAGCGTTTGTTCGTAAAGGATCCGGTGGTGGCACAGCTTCGTGTCTCTTACTTCCAAGTTCATTCGAAGAAGTTATCACTGGATCAGACGAAATGAGTCCAGAATCGCAACAACGACAAAGGCAACTGCAATCGCTACAACTCGACACAGAACAATTTGTGTCGTCTTCATCTGGTGGAAACAACGCAACAGGTGGCCAACACGATTTTGGAGGGGTTGACCCATCAACAAGTGGTGTCCCACCGCTGTTTTCGTCATCCGCTTCTACAGGAAGTGGAGATGATTCGAACAGTCCGTCGTTGCCGTCGAGACCTAAAACATACAAATGTAAGCAATGCGGTTTTATTGCGCGATCAAAAAACGAATCTTGGCTCCACGCCAGATCGCATATTAAAAAAGATAAACAACTGCGATGTCCAAAATGTCTGTTTGTCACTGAATATAAACATCATTTGGAGTATCATTTACGCAATCATTATGGTTCGAAACCGTTCAAATGTACAAAATGCAATTATTCTTGCGTTAATAAATCAATGCTTAATTCGCACTATAAATCGCACTCAAATCATTATCAGTATCGATGTGCAAATTGCAGTTATGCAACTAAATATTGTCACAGTCTAAAGTTGCATTTACGAAAATATACCCACAAAGCGGCGACAGTAATGAATCCAGATGGAACAACGATAGACGCATCAAGTATAGATGTCTATGGAAATCGCCGCGGCCCTCGAACTAAAAAAGAACCTGTACCAATACCGGATATAGTTCCGGGTGAAGAACATTTGTTTTCAACGTCCGGGGTCACAGATTTGTCAGGTGTCGGAAGTCGAGGTGCATGTATTTCACCAATTCCTCTCATATCCGGCGGAAGCGCATCAATTGTACCACCGGATACGACGCCTGAGTCAACGCGAGCGACACGTGGAGCGACTAATTTTGCTGAAAATGCACCAAATGTTGAACCATGGCTGATGCCGTTAATGGAAGCGTTTTTGTCAGGGGGTGGAACAACAGCCGGAACCACAGCGCGACCTACACTACAGAATCCAATTACGTCATCGTGTCTCGTTAGCCCACGCAATCCAATTTCACAAGCGACAGGCAATAATAAAGCGGTCGGCGTCCAGTTTGGTGCAACGCTGCCAACGATCGCCAGTTTTACAGGGTTGACTTCGCCAAATTCGCTACAAATTCCCAGCGGTGGCGCCACAGCGTCTGGGATTAATACAGGTGGCTTACATCGGTCCGGTAGTTTCGGGCAACATTTGCCCATTAATCCTGGTGGCACTGAACAAACGTCACCGCTAGGGAGCTTGTTGCAATCACACGCGGCGTCTCATTTTCATCCGCGGACGGGCTCCGGTAGCGGCATGTATCTGCCAGGCCGTGGACCAACCACCGATCCAATGCTCCAAGCGTCTATGCCTGGGACATTGGGCGGCGGAAGCCTTTACGACGCTGGCGGCTCGATGATTACATCAAAACCACAAGTGTACAAGTGTGCACTTTGTGATTTTGCAACCCGCATTATGAGTGAATTAACACGTCATATTGCGATCAGCCACGCAGAAGAACGACACAAAGAGCAAATGGAGCAAAAACGGTTGCAAATTCAACGGTTACAACAACAGCAACAACATCATCATCATCATCAACAACAACAACAACAACAACAACAAGAGCAACAACAACAACAACAACAACAACAAATATTCGATATGTCACCGCAAGCGAAACGACCACGTACAAGTTCCGAAGGCGCAAAGGGAATGCTTTCTTTGCTTCCTGGAATGACAATCACAAGCGACCCAGCAGGATTTTCAGTATTATTTGGTAAAACAAATACAGACGATCAATCGAATACAACTACAGCCACTCCAGTATCTCAAATATCAAACTCAACTGTCAGCATTTCAACTGCTCAAAGCTCAACCATTTCGTCGACTCTGTCACTTCTTAGTCCAACAATTTTAGCACCACAGTCGAATTCAATTATTTCAAAGTTTGCCAGCGGTGCCAGTTTATCGAGTGGTATGCGTAGTGCGTTTGAGCCAACTCAGGCAGCTTTGCAACAACAACAACAACAGCAACAACAACAAAAACAACAACAAGAAGAAGAACAACAGCAGCAACAAGAAGAACAAGAACAGCAACCAAAAGCTAGTGAAACAAGCACTGCTTCCAGCGTTTGCATTTCGCAACGCACTGCAGCTACAGAATTGTCGACAGCAACTGCAAAAACAACAACAACAACAGCAACAACATGTGAAAAAAGTGTTGCTATAACTGCAACAACAACTGCAACAACTACAACAACGCATTCAGCATCGTTAAGCTCACCGGAAGATGTTCGCAATACAAGTAGTAGTTCCGGAAGCGGAAGTCCGTCTGGCGAAGCTGATAGTCCAAGTAGTATTGGATACGGATCCGGGCAGCGTGCATCAGGAATCACATCCGGAGGATATCATCATCGCAAGCGAACCGGAACTGCAACTTCGTCAAAACTTGAACGAATTGCACTTAAGCTGCAACAACAAACAACCGTTGCAGCCGCCGCTGGAACTTCAGCCGCAAGCATGGTGATTTCATCACGACCCGAACAATCTGGTAAGACTAAATTGTAAAGACTGGATTAGAATATGTGCACTAGCGGATCCAACCCGGCGGTAAATAAACCCGGCTTAGGGCCCGCCAACCAACAGGGATCGCAATTCATATTTTGTACTAAGGTTTAGGTGTCGCTCGCTTTGCTCGCAAGTCTTTTTCCACTATTATATCTCGCACACCCCTGTTTTTAGAAACTTCTAAATCAGCCGCTGAAAGTATGCGTAGGAGGGATAGAAAGGATATTATCCCCAGTATGCGTAGGAGGGATAGAAAGGATATTATCCCCAGTATGCGTAGGAGGGATAGAAAGGATATTATCCCCAGTATGCGTAGGAAGGATAGGAAGGATATTATCCCCAGTATGCGTAGGAGGGATAGAAAGGATATTATCCTCAGTATGCGTAGGAGGTATAGAAAGGATATTATCCTAGTATGCGTAGGAGGGATAGAAAGGATATTATCCCCGGTATGCGTAGGAGGGATAGAAAGGATATTATCCCCAGTATGCGTAGGAGGGATAGAAAGGATATTATCCCCAGTATGCGTAGGAGGGAGAGAAAGGATATTATCCCCAGTATGCGTAGGAAGGATAGGAAGGATATTATCCCCAGTATGCGTAGGAGGGATAGAAAGGATATTATCCCCAGTATGCGTAGGAGGGATAGAAAGGATATTATCCCCAGTATGCGTAGGAAGGATAGGAAGGATATTATCCCCAGTATGCGTAGGAGGGATAGAAAGGATATTATCCTCAGTATGCGTAGGAAGGATAGGAAGGATATTATCCCCAGTATGCGTAGGAGGGATAGAAAGGATATTATCCCCAGTATGCGTAGGAGGGATAGAAAGGATATTATCCCCAGTATGCGTAGGAAGGATAGGAAGGATATTATCCACAGTATGCGTAGGAGGGATAGAAAGGATATTATCCCCAGTATGCGTAGGAGGGATAGAAAGGATATTATCCCCAGTATGCGTAGGAAGGATAGGAAGGATATTATCCCCAGTATGCGTAGGAGGGATAGAAAGAATATTATCCCCAGTATGCGTAGGAGGGATAGAAAGGATATTATCCCCAGTATGCGTAGGAAGGATAGGAAGGATATTATCCCCAGTATGCGTAGGAGGGATAGAAAGGATATTATCCTCAGTATGCGTAGGAAGGATAGGAAGGATATTATCCCCAGTATGCGTAGGAGGGATAGAAAGGATATTATCCCCAGTATGCGTAGGAGGGATAGAAAGGATATTATCCCCAGTATGCGTAGGAAGGATAGGAAGGATATTATCCCCAGTATGCGTAGGAGGGATAGAAAGGATATTATCCCCAGTATGCGTAGGAGGGATAGAAAGGATATTATCCCCAGTATGCGTAGGAGGGATAGAAAGGATATTATCCCCTCCCTAAATTTCTTGAAAGACATGAAAACAGCGCATCAAACGAATCCTAAAATCACCTTCATTATTGTAAATGGCATCGTTTTTTATCGCTCGAGGTATTTTCTCAACTGAACGAAAATTTTGACAATTACACCTATGATGATCGCTGGTATTTTTAGGCTTCCTTTGTTTTCGACCCTTGATTAATATGAACGGGTGTTAATTTTTCGCAAATTTCAGTTTTTCAATACTATTGACCGGTTCTAAGTAAGTTTTGAATTTGAAAATAATATCTTTGAAAGTTAATACGAATTCAAAAAACTCAATTGTGTAAGTAATGCCGGTTGGTCGTTAGTGTTGAAATTATATTCGATAGTTAAAAGCAATTGTAGTAAGAAATGTTATTTCAAGGTTTTGGTTATTCGAATGTGTCGTATTTCTTTTTCAGGTTTGCTGATCAACAGTATTACCACACCTGCCACCGGTTCAATAGTCACATTACCTCATCGAACCGGGGACGAACAAAATTCGTCAAATCCAAGCCACTCAGGTCAACCAATCCGCTCCGACGATAATGTTTCCAGTGGTGGCCAAAGCGACACCAACGTCGGCCCACCGCCTACGAATTCAACAGGTCCCGATATTTCCGGCGGAAGTGGTTCTATTAACGGCGGCCGGATGCCTCAGTCTGACTGGGCGGACGCTTATGAATGCAAACCATGCGAAATGGCATTTCGTAATCAAGCTCTGTTTTATGTTCATATGACATTTCATAATTTTGACGATCCATTTCAGTGTAATGTTTGTGGTCATAAATGCAACGACGCAGTTGATTGGTTTTTGCATATCGCAAAAAAGTCACACGATCGCATGGGACGAATGTAATTCCATTATCTGCCAAATAACAACTTTTGGCATTTATTGTCAGCAACATTTGCGGGGAAAGGCTGTTCATTTTGAATTATATACTACACATATATTTCATTTAAATGTGCATATATCAGTTCAAAATTGCAGTTTTACTAATTGCTAAAAATTACAAAATTGCAGTTTTACTAATTGCTAAAAATTACAAAATTGCAGTTTTACTAATTGCTAAAAATTACAAAATTGCAGTTTTACTAATTGCTAAAAATCGCAGAACAGTCTGACAACAACGTGATCAACTGTAACGCACGCCGAAATGTTCGCAAATATGTGTCTATGTGTACTATAGGCTCGTTACACTTGTAACGATTTACCTGCGATTCAAATTGCAATTTCGAGAAAATTGCTAATTGCATATGAAGAATGCAAAAGTTAGCCAAAATTTGCGAAATATATGCTTATTAACGTAAATATACAATCGCACTTTGCATATTGCTAAACGCACTACTTGTGGAAAATATCAGCAAGCATATGATCAATTGCGTTCGCCATATATGTTTGTAGGTTTGTGTTTATTTTGCGCACGGCGATATGAAACCATTACAAGAGGGATATATTTGTGATTTTGTGCTCCGGTTCAAAATATCCAACGTGAGCAATCGACTCCGGTTTTGCATGCTAACTAAAGGTGAACTCTTGGTGATTTGTTATTGGTTGTCTTTATTGTTGCTCTTGTTATTATTTTTGTTGTTGTTGTTGCCATTGGTGTCTGCAAAATATTCCAGTTGCTTCTGAACGTTGAATTTTAATTGGTTGGTTGGTTCGTTTGAACCAAAAAAACGGTTACAATGACGAAATTGGAGTTACAACTGCTGCGATCATCAGCAATGCCAAACTGAAATGTTTCTATTTGCAGCGTGAAGAATAATAGCAATTTGAATAAACTGTTCAATGTTGCAACGACAAACTAAAGTTGCACTATGGTGGGATTCGTGCCAAAATTGAAGAATTTAAACTTTAAATTGGCTAACTGCTTGTCATCCTGGAATGAAATATATTCTGGCTTGGAATCACGGTTCCATACTCGTAACACCAGGAATCGATGTACCAAGCATGTTTATGGAACAGTTTCAAATGGCGGCAACTTGTTTGATCATTGGAAACAATCTGAGGTTCCAATGAACAGATATGCCTACTGTTACCTGTGCTTTTAAGCATCGTAGTGTTTTTATGCTTTCATTCCGATATTCTTGAATATTTTGTCTTCAATAATTTTACCGGAAGTTTGGTTGAATGCCGATTTTGGGCACCAAACTGTTGGAAGCTGAAACTTGTCATGGTGTCGATATATACATATATATGTATGTCATGTATATATGTATGTTATTTTGCGATATACAGATTGCCAGCCACACAATTATTCATGATCATCACATTTCTACCTCGCTACAATGGGAATTCGTCTTACTAACTGTGTTGGTTTATTATTATTATTATTATTGCTATTATTTTTTGTTGTAATTATTTCTGTTGTTTAAATGTCATTTTATGTTTATTATAAGAACGTATGCGTGTGGATATACTTTTTATGAAATGATTTGGGTTTTTTTATTTTAAATTGAAAAATTTATGAGCCTAAATTAGGGGAAACGAAGACGCATAAACGACTTTAGGATTTAAATATTTTAACATAAACATTTAATTTAATTTTGTTGTTGTTGTTTATAAAAATACTAAAACTTCGCGAAAAAATTGCTGTTTAAGCAAATCAATACAGTAATCGTTTTATGAACGGCACTGCACTAGAGTATGTTTAATCTTTAGACTAATTTTTTTCTCAATTGTAGCTTATTTATACGCTGACAATAAGATTTAGAAATATAAGTTTAAATTACAGTTACGCCCCTTCCGTTGGATGTACTGAAAAATATTTCACGTTTAGAGAACGTTTAAGAAGATTAAATTATACACCGTTCACAATAATTTTATCAACAGTGCCACAAAATGTTTTATAGACCATGGCTGCTCTGACTACCGTTTTGAAACGAATAACCAGGGTATTATGATCTACGTAATATTACTTTGCTAATATAATATTTCACACTGTTGCACTTGTGTATTTGTTTCATTTTACGTTGTGTATTAATGTTAAGAAGACGATTCGAATGTGGTTACATTTAAATTTTTATATAAATTGTCAAATAGTTTTGACCAACGAATACATCATACTCCTGTTGTATTCAAACAAATTACAGCTCAAATATGCTAATAATTAACGGCCATTTCAACCCAAACGACTCGACAAACTTAATCATTTTTCATTTGTGTAAGCATTATAACGTGGATGACCCATTACCCAGACGTCAATCTTTCTCAGGTCGTAAAGGAGTCGATTTTATATTTACATTTCATTTCGTTACGATTTGGAAATTCAGTTACGCGATTTTTACCACAAGACATGAGCGCAATCAGAATGCTTGGATTACTTAAATATGCATAGTTTTTGTTTTGATTATAAAACCAAAATAAATTTGTCCAAAGCCTTTAAAAGATGTCACGACACCATTTGGCTCGCTTCTGGCTGCGCCCCTGACAGAATTGAAAAAATACCCCCGAATTATATTCATAAAGCACAATGAGAGTATATTTTTTAATCTAAGTTTGAAGTTTGTTTTATTTTGTTTGCATTTATATATTTATGCTTTGGAAGCATATTATTGTTATTCGAAACGGAGAGTTTAACTCTAATATTTCACAACTATATTCATTGTATAAAATTAATGGTAATTTTGTGTGTATGATCCAATCAGGCTAAGTGAATATGTATTCTTCATTCTGTTTACCTGATTTGAAACGTTTTTTTATAAAACAATTATTGTAATTGTTTTACTATCGTCGTATGCTCAAATAGAAATAATGAAAAAATGACTAAATTTCCTCTATTACCATATTCTCAAATATCTATAGCACAATTGGTGATATAAGTAGACTTTGAAATTTAAATATATTTATTTCACACAATTCGCCTCTTTTATCGCACAGAATTTCGGATCCGCAGCTTGCATAATTCGCTTGTTTCAGAATCTATTACTAACTGGCAGTAGGCACATGACTGATACTTTTGAGAATACAGGTTACTGATGATAGTTTTCATATCTGCGGCAGTTTTAAATTCAAAAATAAATATTACATTTAGCGTTTTGAAACGTATAAATAGTATATATTTCATGAGCACAAGCCTGTATATATCAGTGTTGTACATGGATGTTTTGCACGTTTTTTGTTGTAATTTCTATTTTGAGACTCAATTTTGTTGGTAATAAATTGAATTTAGACGTTAAATATTTTTAATATCAGTTTTCGCTTAAGTGTATACAAAACAGGTCGCGAACATAATTGTAGGTGTTTAGGTTTAGGCTTTATGCTCATGCTTTTTTGCTTATAAGTTTTCATTTCCGAACCTGAGTTATACACCGACATTTTGGTCTTTTTACATAAAAAAGGATTCGAGAACGAACTGTGACAGTTGTTTTTTGCCAGGGTTAATAGACTGGCACAAACAAACCTAAGTATCACAATTAATTACTTAAATTTGTTGTTTCAAAATAAGTACTAATTGGTGGGATTAGTTAGCCACATAAAAATCGATTGGCTAATAAAAGAGGGTTCTCAAGTCTGAATCAATAGGTGTCTTGGGTTCAACAATGTTAATATTAGCGTACATAATTGCCTCTTATTCGGGACACTACAGTAACAATGAATTCTGCCATTCTTGTGACACTTAACCGCCGTTGTGCGCCTATCCGATATAGCTTAAGTAGTCAAAGTTTGACACAATTGTTTAAAATGTAAAATTGTTATTGCGTGTATCGTATTATAGTCATTTTCTGCTACCTCATAATATTTCCATGATTTATTGTTCGTAGTTGGTAGTTTTTATTTTAAATGTTTCAAATTTTATTTTCTTCAATTTTTTTATTTATATAAAACTGCTTTACATTTAAGGAGAGTGAAAATTATATTTATCGCAATTCAAAATTGAATGAAATACTGTATAAAGTTGTTAATATTGCGTTTGCAAAGCAACTACCGATTTGCAAAACCTGTCATTTTCTACTTAATACGTTTCTAGTTTATGAGACTTGTGTCATTGCTGGTGATAGGAACTACGCACATTTGAGAATACTGGCCAAAATTTCAATTTTTAAATTTATCAAACAATTAAAAAAATCTGCTCATCCTTGGAAATGTCTTGTTAGAAATGAAGAGCCTTTTAATATGTTGTGATATTCTACTCATCAGGGTGCAACCAGACCTGAAAAATACCGGAGTCGGAGCCGGAGGTCGACGAAACTTGCCGGAGCCGAAGGTGAGGCGAAATTAAGTAGTACAAATGATGGTTAATTAGTTAATTTTAGCCAATATCTGCAAAATGTTAAGTTGTTTGGTTTTACGTTAATTTTGTGCGAAATTTTGAAAATTCTTTCCAGAAAATTGTTACAAAAGTAAAACGAAGCGCGATAAACACAAATTGTGCAAAATTATGCAAAATTTTACTACCGAAATTACAGGAACCTCCGGCAAAAATTCTACCGGAGCCGAATGCCGATTTTCTGTCGGAACCGGAGGCATTCCCCCGGTTGTACCCTGCTGTTCTTTAATGCGACAATTTCAAAAAAGGGTATATATAATTTTTAATTTGTTGTTCTGTGTTCCAACGTTGTTTATGTATCGTATCGATCTCAGGGAAACAAATAACAAATAAATTATATATATTTTTTGCAGTTGTATAGAATTGTATCGTAGACGTATTAATGGATGTCATGGACAATCTCCCACCCACAGGTTGATATTTCAATCTTTCTAAAGTTGATCACGTTCCATCATTCGCATGCTTTAGTGTCTTTTTCAGTATAATTCCAGTTAAAACTTACCAAATTTATCAATAGGAGTCCGTATCCCTAATAAGAGTAAGTACTTTTAAGCGGATAGAGTCCCTAAATCCTAATTAGAGTCCATGAAGGTCTGTTATTCCTAATTGTATTGCATAAATCACTCCAAGACCAAATAAAATTGAGTTCGACTCTTTAAGGCGTACTTAAATTTGGAATGTACATTCCTAAGTATAACCTTGCATGATCGTTCAAGCTATTGACGCAAAACAAATAAACGTTTAATTCAACGGATAGTTGCAGCACCGGATATATATCAGTAACGAAGGGTGGCGGAGCGTGGGCTATAAATAAATAACGGTCCGTAACCGAATAACAAGGGGGGTTCCCTCTGGAGAGGCCAAATAATTATCAGCCTCCCCACCTCTTATTCGGGTCACCACAGTAGATATATGATGCTTAACAACCTGAGGTGGATCCAGAAATATTTGACGAGGGGCGGGCTGGCAAATGTTATGAAACACAATTTTTACTGAGTTATATGTCTGCCATTGTCACAGCGAAAAAGTTTAAGGTATGCTTTGGTTACGTTTTATAAAAATGCAAATGTACCACACCATTGCAGTCCGTGTCCTTGGTAAAATACACAGTATATAATTGAAATTATTTTAAAATGGTTTCTTATAAAATATACGTTTTGTTGTTGTTATTGTTATTTCGAGTTTTAAATATCGTTTTCTGTTTACAACTGCGTTTAACTCCACATTTAAAAATACGATTCTGGTGAAAATTAAATTTAAAATTTGCTGTTCAAAAATTTGTTTTAAATTGTGAAACGACCAGAAATATTTAAGTATTTTAAAACGAGATATGCCTTGGTAATAAGGCATAGACGGCATTTTGGAATATAATCAAATGTTCAACTTCATTGCTTTTTGGCGAAAATTTTATGTAAAAAAATTTTAGTTATCATTTTCACAGCGCGTTCAGTTGTACATTTTTGCATGTGAATTATTCAATATAATGTCTGTTTTGTGCAATTTAATGTTCAGTAAAACTACAATTAAATTTGGTTCACTCTGTAGTCGAGCAATAGTATTTACCGGGCGCAGCAATATGGGGTTCCCCTTTAGGGGTCCATGTAAAGATCAGGGGCGGAGAGTGTTATAGAGTACGCTTAAGGTTTAGACTAAATTTTTTGCTTGGCTTACGATTACGCTTAGGCTTACGCTTTGGAATATACTTATAATACTGTTCCGCCTGGCCCCTTTAGGTATGAACCAGGGACGAGGCGTTGAGATATTCACGGAATATAGTCTGAAATTTATGGCAATTATGTCTTACAAAATTTACCTGTTTGGCGCGTTTAGTTTTAACATTTGGCGTAAGTTTGAACGATTTAACAACACATTGCAGATATTTGCTAAAATTAACAAATTCTGACTATACGCCGTTCACAATATAATTTTAAAGACTGCCACAAAATGTGTCATAAGTTAGGGTTAACGCGTGGCAAGTTCAGAAGCCACACACATATAAATAAAGTGTGCGGTAGATATGGATATATAGAGGGTAAATTTTGCGTTAACTCTACACTAACACGTGTTACAAAGTGCTTTGTGACACGTGTAATGGTGGGGTTAACAGAAAAAATGTGTCATAAGGTAGGGTTAACGCGTGGGGTTAACAGAAAAAATGTGTCATAAGGTAGGGTTAACGCGTGGGGTTAACAGAAAAAATGTGTCATAAGGTAGGGTTAACGCGTGGGGTTAACAGAAAAAATGTGTCATAAGGTAGGGTTAACGCGTGGGGTTAACAGAAAAAATGTGTCATAAGGTAGGGTTAACGCGTCACAAATTTAAAATTTGTCACGCGTTAACCCTACCTTATGACACATTTTGTGGCAGGCTTTAAAATTATATTGTGAACGGTGCTCTAAGCCAAGTTTTGTTAGCCTCAAGATCCGGTATTTTATGAATCTCCTGCTTCAGTATTTTTCAAATCTCCGGTTCCGGTATTTTTCAGCTGTGGTTAGGTACACCTTGATGTTCAAACAGCCTAAATCGAAATGTATAATTAAAATTTAATCAAATTAGCTACAGTCAGTCATTTTATTTTAATGTTGCGATTGCGCAAGCACCCGAAAATATTCGTTATATTTATAAAAACTTTATGAAATTTCTCAAAATAAAAATTGTCTTAAAACTCAGACAATATATAATTTCGGGTTTCAAATGCTTAAAATAATTTTCCAAATGTTAAGTACAAACATAGTTTTGGTATATCACGTTACACTACATCGCCACCAAACGTATCATTAAGAAACGGTTTAAGATTTATTTTTCATTTGGTACGTTGCATTTCGCATGGCGGAAGCTTGAGTTTTCTTATTTCTCCTATAAAAGATTAAAGTTTTTGCTGAAAAAATTTAAATTTGTTAAAAAAATAGCGAGCCAAGCATGTAAGAAGCAAAACAAGCGTTAATTGACGCTGTACTTACTGTAGTGACCCGAATAAAAGGGGGGACTGATATTTATTTGACCTCTCCAGAGGGTATCCCCCTTGTTATTCGATTACGGACTGTTATTTGTAACCCACGCCCCGCCGCTCTTCGTTACTGATATATTATCCGGTACTGCAATTATCCGTTGAATTTAACGTTTATTTCTCTTGTGTCAATAGCTTGAGCGATAATACAAGGTTATACTTAGGAATGTATATTTAAAATTTAGGTACGCCTTAAAGATTCGAACTCAATATTATTTGGTCTTGGAGTGATTTATGCACTACAATTACGAATAACAGGCCTTCATGGACTCTAATTAGGATTTAGGGACTCTATGCGCTTAAGTACGGAGGACTGTTATCAGGGTTACGGACTCCAATTGATTCGGACTCAAAATGGGGACCCCTCTCATTACCCCTCCCTCTCTTATTCGGGTCAATACAGTAACCTAAATTGTGCCAAAGGTGCAAAAAAATTTAAATCGTGTGTCAGATCAGTTTTGCCCGGCGCCCCTTCAGATATTCAGGAAGTTTAGAGGGCGGTATCGGTGGTACTGCTGAGGTTTACGCTCAGATTTCGACATAGGGAGAGACTAAGATAGAGCTTGCTTAAGCTTAGGCATACGAAAGTGTTTTTCTAAACCAGAAGTTTAACCGTAATGTGTAAGCCTAAGCGTAAATGGTTGTGGGTAAAGTAACTTGTTGTGTCGTTTGTAAAATCGCCTTTCTGGGTCGATAAAAGTTGGAAAACATGTGCTTCAAACACTGCCATCTGTATACATGTGAAAATTTCGATAGGTATCCACCTTGTTATTCGGTTACGAACTGTTATTTATTTTTAACCCGCCCCCCGCCACCCTTCGTTACAGATATATCAGTTATTGCAACTGCCCGTTGCATTAAACGTTTATTCGTCTTGTATCAAAAAATTGAGGTATAATGCAAAATTATACTTAGATATGTGCTTTCAAAACTTAAGTATGCTTTAAACTGTCGAACGAAGTTAATTTGCTCCTGGAGTCATTTATGCCCTACAATTTAGTGATAACTGATATCAATGAACTCTAATAGGGTATCGAGACTATCCACTTATGTCACTCACACGTTACCATACGTGCACTCGGCACACGAAATGTCCCCTCCCAAAAGAAATTCAATAGCTTGTCCGGCTTATGTTTTGTCGAAACCCTTCATTTTCCAACAGTGTCACCGCCATTCGCGGAGATCATAGAGTTTCACCGAAACTCTATCCGGACAAGATTGTTTTGCAGTGACATTGTCTAGGACATTGAAATGTTTTAAAAACAGTGTAGTGGACAATATTTTTATATGATAGACAGATAGGGACACATTAGCGGGAAAATTCAAATTTTGTCTGGAAATTCAAATTTTGGTGGGAAAATTCAAATTTTGGCGGGAAATTCAAATTTTGGCGGGAAAATTCAAATTTTGGCGCAAATTCAAATTTAGGCGGGAAAATTCAAATTTTCGCGGCAAATTCAAATTTTGGCGGCAAATTCAAAGTTAGGCGGGAAAAATAAATTTTTGGTGGTAAATTCAAATTTTGGCGGGAAAATTCAAATTTTAGCGCAAAATTCAAATTTTGGCGCCAAAATTCAAATTTTGGCGGAAAATTAATGTTTTGGCGGGAAATTCAAATTTTGGCGGAAAAATTCAAATTTTAGCGGGAAAATTAAAATTTTGGCGGGAAAATTCAAATTTTGGCGGGAAAATTCAAAGTTTAGCGGGAAAATTAAAATTTTGGCGGGAAATGTTGGCGAACTTGCAAAAAGCAACAAAATTACGCAATAAATTAATTACCTTATTTAGCGCTTTCCGGCGATACCTTTTAGACTGTAACAACAAAGTCCGACAATTCACGCAACTCTATATTTAATATTAACATAATGCGCAAACAGCATACAAAATGTCCGTCAACGCAATAAACTCTATGCGGACATTTTTTATTTAGAGATAAAATTTCCGTACACAGTTACGCAATAACAGTATAGCTAGCCTTTTTAAAACAGAATAGGGGGACGATGAATGTGCCGAGTGCACGTATGGTAACGTGTGAGCGACATTACGGACTTGTTTAGGATTACGGACTCCTATTGATTGGAAACCACAATAACAACCCCTCATTTTACCCCCTCTTATTCGGGTCACTGTAGTATAAATGTTATTGTGAAAAATACATCACATTCAACCTGTTTACCTGCCAACTGCACGCCATAAATGCAGATTATAAAAACGTTGGCGAACGAATCCGACGACAGCCAGGACGAGTTGAAAATTTTGCGATGCATATAGATTGTCTTAGATTCATAGTGTTTTATAAGCAAATTGGTACAAAATATAGCAAAGTTACAACACAAATTCAAAACCTTACAATTTCAATGCGGTAAATCAGTCTTAATTTATTGAAAAAATTTGTTAAAATCGCGCTTTAAAATATTAAAATTTCATAATACGAAAATTATCCTCTCACTTTTGAAATTTGATCAATTTACGGCCATCGGCTTACATAGCAAATGATTGTTTAAAGCGTAATCAAAATAATAACAATAATACTAAAAGTTAGCTTATTTTCATGCAAGTCTAATCGTAAAATTAGTCTAATTGCTAAGTTCCTAATTTCAAAACGTTATCGCATTTAAGCTTTAGTAATTAATATTTTTAATCTTCGAAATGAATATTCTACTGCAAGCTAAAGCCCTATTCACACGTGCACGTTTTCGCTGTGAGTACTTGCAGCTGCAACTTGCACTTGCACGTTTTGTCCAAAATCTCGTTCGAAAAACTTGCAGCTGCTATTAATTCATTAAAAATCATAGCTAGGGATTTAATTCACATGCGTAAGAACCATGTAAGTTCACTGAATATAATGGCAGTCGCTTTCTCATTGGCTGATGAAAAAATGCAAGTTCGGTGTGCAATTTGCAGCTGCAAATTCTCGCAGCAAAAACTTGCACATGTGAATGGCTTATATAATATTGGACATATGGAAACACAACTAACATCACGTGTTGACACAATACACAATACATAAAACAATCATATAAAACATTGTTGTTAGGCCAGTAGAAGCCAACTATTTAAATTCTACATTGAAAGAGCCAAAAATATTCACAAAGTTTTCTAAATTTTGAATGCAATTATTTTGCAATATTATTCAAATGCAATAAAGGCCGATCAAGGGACTTCAGGATACGGATCTTCCGGTTGCCTGGGGCTTAAACCATGTTATTTAATTTGTGATGGGCCAGGACTGCAATAGAGAAAGATTTTAGACTAAATTTCTGCTAACACTCGGATAAGATTTAGGTTTAGGCTTAGGCTCTCGCCTTGGTTTAGATATAACTCTATTGTTTACGCTCAAGAGTGTTCTTAGGTTTAGAAATATGTGTACACTAGTGATACGCCGTGACCGGATGTTATTTCGTAAATTTTTTTAAATGCAATTTTGTCACACCATCTCAAAGAACATTTTCATAGCTTAATTCACTTTAAAATAGTCTACCAATAACGCATGCAAATATAAGTTTAATCTTTGAAACATTTAACATTTGCCGCTGGCTACAAGTCGTAACGTTAATTTAGGTAAACTGCATACTCATCTCAAAATGTAAACAAGATGCACTTCGAATACCCCTGATACGTTTGTTTTTTCCGCTGACATCACTGTATCAATATTAATCAATTTGTTTCGTTTACTGCAACCCCCATTCGCAGATCGATCCATAAGTCCACCATCAAAAACAGTACCAACTTTTACACCATGACCCCCCACCTGCAGCGCATATAAGATGTATTCCTCGAACGCCGATATTACAGTATAATATTCGTGAAATTACTCCGTACCATGGGTATGCCAGGATTAATTGAAATTTTTTTGCATTAAATATTAAAATTTAATGTTAACAATTGTCGTCATAGGTAACTCGAATCATTTTTATAGAAATTACCACATCATAATCTAACAAAATACATTTACTTATTTATATCGAAATATTCCTATTTAGTATTTAAAATTGAAACACTAAGTAGTTTCTACTTCCTGTCGATTAGAAGAATTAGCTTCTTCCTACGTACAAAGTACACGTTTTAGCTGGATCGATGCCAAAGTTACGTATCATTAGCGTTTTAACTTTATTATGGATAAGTTACACTGAGAAACGCAGTAACCAATCGCAGATAATATATATGAGTACAGCTAAATATCAAATTGCAAGCTGTTTATCTATTAAAGCTTGCATTTTATTATTCATGAAAAATACATGTACTAAGATTGTTTTGCAATAGAATATACCAAGATGTGCGTAGCCAGATACGCCACAAATAGCTGTCATTCTGCCGTTGTTGACATTGTTCCCGTAGACGCAGAGCACAGTTGAATGAGGTACTGTTTAATAAAAAAATGAATGTTTCAAAAATGGCAAGTTTAAGTTTTAAATTTAAAATTTAAATTTCACAGTTGACTCCATCAGCAATATGTATATAAATCCGGTTTTTGCTAAATTAACACCACCAATCAATATCCACATATCACACTCTGTTTTCGGAGCAGCGCGGACTCAGGCATTCTTGGCAAATACGCGTATGAAATTGTAAAAAAAGTTTATTTTTTTGTAAATTAAAAATTTTTCAAAATTTAAATTTTAAAATTTAAATTTGATCTCAAATGTGTTTTAATTGTTTATTAAAGTTCAGTTTGATGAAATTCCTTTTCGTGTGAGCTATGAATCGGCGTCAATTCTGGCGTTGTGACTTCAATGATGACCGGCTCCGTTGGGGGTCTTGACGAGTGTGTTGACGAAGGAAGGGTTAACGGCATACTAGGAGGCCCAGCAGCGGTCAGTGGCGGATTCGGTAAATCAACAGCTTGTTGATGTGTTCTGCCCCATGAAAACGCGTCTCCTCTCAGCATTCGAACCGAAAGGCTTTTGCCTCGAGTTGGCCTGGGTCGTCGTCCTGCCCCTCCGGTGTTCGGGTTCAGCAAACCGCTGTCCATACTTGCGGGACCTCCTGGGCCAGTGTTCAACGAATGAACATCGATGCTGGAACGAAATGAGTTGAGCTCGCGTAACTGAAATGAAAAAAAAATTATGTAATAAAAGAAAAATATAAAATTGAAAAAATAATATTTATCGTTTGTCCACAATGCTGTACATTTGTATTCAACCTGTAACCAGAAATTACTAATTTAAATTTGGCAAGCTGATTTACTGAAAGATCAAACGAAAAGTTTGTAACAAATTTTCTTCCATGCAGACGGAAACAGTTTTTGAAATTTTGACAAAAACACACGCAGTAGCACCAGTTTTTTAGTATAAAATCTGTTTTTTAAACAAACTCCAAAAGAGTCCAGTTTGTATTCAATATTTTAGTAAATTTAAATTCGTTTACTCTCGAACATTTCAAAACAGATCAACAACCGGTGATAAATACTGTAAACTATTGAACAGCAGATTTACCGAATCCCAAAATTTCTACGTCGACGGAAAAAGTACAATTGACAAGACTTAATAGGATATAACCTTGCAGATCCCGTAGATCAGAAGGCCCATGTACAGAACAGGGCCGGAACAGTAATATAAAGCATAATCCTAAGAGTAATCCTAAGCCTAAGCGTAAGCCTAAGCGTAAGCCTAAGCCTTAGCCTAAGCCTAAGTCAAAGCGTAAGCCTAAAACTAAGCCTAAGTCTAAGCCTAAGCGTAAGCCTAAAACTAAGCCTAAGCCTAAGCCTAAACCTGAGCATAAGCCTAAGCATAAGCCTAAGCCTAAACCTAAGCGTAAGCCTAAGTCTAAGCGTAATCCTAAAACTAAGCCTAAGCCTAAGCCTAAGCAATAGTCTAAAGCTTAAACTGGCTCAATTACAGCGCTTCCAGAAAACGATCCGGCCCTGTTCAATACATGGTTCGACCAGAAGAATACGACTTTTGTAAAATTATACCCTGTCGACACGAAATCCCAGCTTCGTCCCGGTCTCACTGGCGTATGAAATATTAAAACTACAGACTTACGTGTCGAGCATCGAGTGAAACTCGGCGGCCAATTGTTCGACCACTAAAATCTTCGTTAATTACCTGAAATACAAACAAAATTGTTTTAAAGAAACAAAAAACTGCCGAAATTTTTAACCATTTTTCTTATTGATGACATTTTGTTTATAATTTTCGCTTCTGACTCACATCCAAAATTTTTCGGTGGGGAAATATGCTTTTTTATCTAAAATTTTTACATTTTATAACGTGTAATTGATGCTAAATTATTTACTATCCATTTTATTTCGCGGCATCTTCTTCAAGGATTTATCTAGATAAAGCTTCAGATGTGCCATTTGCATACAAAAATTTTCATCAGGACGCGACAGATGCACCCTTCCATGATCCATGTATCACCGGGTGCAATATTTTGATCCCTATCCGGTTCAATCGGGTTTAGTTCGCAGACTACAATCTGGCATAACCAAATATTTGTCTGTTCATAGATTTCAAACATTTTCAAATATATTTGTATTTTTATGACGCGCTTCTGTTAAACTGAATTTCACAAGAATTCCGTTTACGGTAAAAAATTTGAAGACTGGTACAAACACTGTTTGAGCAAGAATTATACGTGAAAAAACTTTTGACAATTTCTGTGATAAATAAATATTATTTTATTACAATTTTCTTTCGACAAGGTGTCAATATTTGCAGGGCAAACTTAAATTTTCGGAAATAAAGGTGTATTGTGGGTAAAGTAAGTTTGCGCATGGTCCTAAGTATCGCGAGTAACAAAATAAAATTTCCGCTGATAAAACGCGAAGTGGCTAAGATATTATAACCCACTTTAAATCGCTGTGATGCCAGCTGAGCATTCCTAATCTGCTCGATTAGACTTTAACCGTTTCTCACATGAATATTTTCAATTTCCCCTGAGACCTATTTTTATGCTAGGATTCGAACTCCAGTGACTGGAGTGGAGGCGTATACCATCACCACTCAGCTATAGGAGCTTGACGCTCGAGCCCGAGGGGGCTCTCACGTCTTGTGGTGATTTAGTACTATGTATACGTGTTGCAATTGTTAAACACGGTGCGATATATACAATTTAACGTATATACACTGCACTGAGTTGCCTACAGGCAACTCAATGTGAGAAGGGGTTAATGATTAAATGTAAAATTTTATTTAAAAATAGCAAAATATAGTATACATCTGAATAACTCACGCGTTATAGAACAATACACCTAAGTTACTTTAAGGGGCGTCCAGGTTTCTGGTGGGTCTATAAAAGAGCAGATTTAGATTCTAGAATACATTTTTTTTTGCTTCGACTTAGGCTTAGGAACTCATTTTGTGCAATGCTTAGGTTTAGGCTTAGGCTTAACAATACGTTTAATCTACTGTTACGCCCCTAAAAGTAACATTGGCCGAACAATAAATGTCGACAAACAAAATCCAACTGGTAGAAAATACAGCTTAATTTGAGATCTAAAAACAATATGAATGTATTTTCAAAATTTTATGGCGTACGGGTTTCTTTTATGCTGTTAATAACGCATTTCACCTGGTAAACAACAGCTGACTGAAAATAACATACTGAAGTAACCCGAATAAGAGGGAGTTACTGATATTTATTTCACCTCCTTGAGGCAACTCAACCTTGTTGTTCGGTTGCGGACTGTTATTTATTGTTCAAGCCCGCTCAAGTACTGGGACCACACACCTTTTACCTTCAGCCATTTTCTCTGATTACAAGTTTATTAATTTAGGAATATACTTTTAAAATTTGAGGAAACTGTGATGAATATAGCCAACCCTATACTTTGCGCAATGAGTCAAATTTTGTACTGAACTCTTAATTTGGTCCAAGAAAGATTTCCACAATCCAATTAGTGTAATTGACGGTTATTGCTTAATTAGTAATTTTGGACGATATTCATTTAATGCCATTAATCTGCGAATCGGACTTAAAACATGGACTCCAACCTCTGATACACTTTTCGTTCGCTTTTATTCGGGTCACTACAGTATTACCTAACTTGTGTGATATACAATAACACAGGCGGATCCAAAGGATCCCAATCAGGCGATGGGCAATGATGGACCCGGAACATCGCACAAAACTAAAATTTTGTATTAAGATTTAGTACTAATAACATAGCGTTTGGATTTATTTCTAAATTTACCAAATCACAATTAGTGTCAACTGATATGAACGCGAATAACATTCGCTACACTGGCTGCAGAAAAGCTGTGACGTCATCGACAAACATGAAGTTTCCAATTTCGATTTCAACAAATCGTCCATCGCCCGACCCCCCCCCCCCCCACAAACGTAGGAAATTTCAATTTTGCAGTATTAAGGAAAAATACGTGCATGTATTAACTAAACAACATTCATGCAACTCCAAAATGCACAAGCAAATTTGTTACAAAAGAAAAACAAAAATAACAAAAACAAAACTAAACATTGTAAAATATATCTAATACCATATCAGATCGGAAGTTGTGTAAAAAGCAAAAAAACCCCAATTTTTACGAGCCCCCAGGTTGGTTATTAATTGTTTCAAAAGTTCGTTAACTTACCGTTATACTGGACACAGATATACGCCCCCCCCCAAACAAATTTAGGGTAAACAATGAAAGTAAGCAACGATATTCTATTGGATGGTACAACTGTATATTGCAGTTGGATCTTTAAAAAGAATTTAGAAACAATCAATTTAAATATTTGAAATATAGGATATATTTGACCGTGTAAATACGATAATTTGAGATTAATCACGTAAAACCTTAAAATTATTTAAATATAAATTCCCATTGATCTTTTATAAATTTGAAAATTACAAAGTTAATGCTGAGTATTACAGAAGTTTATGTTGGTTGCTATGTAGATTTGACATTATCGGTCCATTTCAATTATTGATAAATCAGCAACGCCGATGATACGTATTTTGGACATCGTTCCAGTTTGTTTTTGACAGTACAAAGAAGAAACTAATCAACATTCACATGAAAATTAATGTCTCCATGCCAGCAGGCCCGTTCACTTTGCTAGGACGGGGGCTAAACATTTTTCATGACGCATGCAATAGTATTCGATGACGTACAAGTAAGGTTGAAAATTGTGAACCAAAATTCTGCCATGAGAGGGGCTAAGTCTTCATTACCCCTCTATGAGTACGTAGTCGAGTGTCTGTTATCATTTTATGGTACTTGCAGTACAAATACTGCAACCACATTGGCCAGTCGATAATAAAGCTGATATGCGTAGCATTCAGAGGGGGCACGAGAGCGATGTGCTCACCCCATATTTATTTTGACAGGCACTTTCAATTGCTAACCGATATAGAGTTTACGCCAAAAACTACGCAAAACATAAATGACAATTAGGCGTTATTCTGTCTCATTTGGTGCATACCATTTTCAAATAAACACTAAAATAACACAAAAAAGATACGGGCCAATGTTACTTTAAAAGGCGTAACAGTAGTATAAATACATTTATAATTTCATTTTAACGAACAAACTTAGCGACTGATATATGAGTTTGGATTGATTTCAATTTCATATTTAATATTCGTGTGTCGAAAATAATAATAATTTCATTTTTTCGCATTATCTTCTTTTTCTTAATGTCAGATTGCTGAAAATTGTCTGGTAACAACTACTGAAACCTAATCACCTGGAACAGTGTTTTCGCATGAGACAGTCAACATCAAAAGTAATGCATAGACTATCAAACTGAAAGTAAAACAAACTGTTGCGAAATGGTCATTGCCCTGGCAACGAAGAATTGTTTGTAAACGGGGGCACGACCCTAATTCCCATCGCTTCACCCCGTGGGACCAACTTTTAACTGCTAAGCATTCCAATAAAATAGCATTTATTGCACGCTTTGCTGTCAGCCCATGACTCGAGTCGTTTCAATCATGAATGCTCATGAACAAAACGTTTAACGCAATGTTTTGTCAAAAGTTTCTCGTTCAGCTGAACGAGAATGCAAAACAGGCTGGGCACCTAAATTTGTCTCGAACCGGGCGCAGACTAACCAACCTTGTATTGCGTTATGGCTCAACCATTGTCCACAATTCACCCTATAAAAGGATCTCAACAGAGATCAACACAAGTGGAATACCAACCCTGCGCCGTTAGGGACTTATAAAAGTCCTTGCAGCACCAATCAGCGCGGAAAATGTCGGCCTTATCTTGCGGCAAGTAGCGTTGGATCATCGACAGATGCTGATTTTTCAGTCATTTTTAACGATTGGCGTTTTTTAATATTTGATGTCGCTATTGCAGTTGCGCAATCAGGTTGCGTTGTGACTGCAGTCGCACTTGCAATACCGCTACTGTTGACACTTGAGTCTGAGTTGACTGCAGAGTTGCCTGGCGATTGTGGCGATGTGTTGTTGTTGTTGTTGTTGTTGTTTTTGTTGTAATTATTTTTGTTGTCGTTGTTGTTGACAAACGATTCAAGTTGTTGCGTACCGCGTGTTGGTGTTGTTGTATATCCAGAATCGTTTGATGTGCGATTCATTGAATCACTGCACAACAGTGATAAAGGTTGTTGTTGCAGTCGATTTATGGCGGTTGCTGTTGGCAAAATTTCAGGGGCTTCAGCTGATAACGGAGGAAGAAACGCTCGTTTGTATACGTTGTTTTGTGGTTGTTGCTGCTGCGGTTGTTGGTGCTGTACTTGCTGTTGTTGTTGGTGTTGTTGTTGTTGATGATGCTGTTGTACCGGTTGTTGCGACTCTGTATACGATTGTTGCGGTCTCGATTCGTACCGTGGCGGTCTGCTGATACCCAATGCAGCAATGGCACCATGCTCTGAACTGGTCAACGATTTGTTGGTAACCATTGAACGCGTAGGTCGCGCTGCGCTCTCAGCTGGCGCCGGCAGTGGTCCACCATTTACTATACCCGCAGTGCCAGAATATGGTATACCGGATCCCAACCGAATCGGGCTTCGAAAACCAGTAGCTGGTTGTTGATGTTGTTGATGTTGTTGTTGTGTTTGAAAATCGCGTGGCACGTATGATCCTGGTCCGTTTGTGAAATTGTTGGTAGTGTTGTTGTTGTTTTTGTTGGTGGTGGTGGTATTTGTATCGTCTAAAGCAACAACAGATGATTGTGGGACTGCAACTTGTTGCGTTACTTCAGGATATACTGCAGGACTAATAATTGGTTGTTGTTGTTGTTGTTGGTGGTGGTGGTGGTCTTGTTGTTGTTGCTGTTGTAGCAGCAGTAGTTGTTGTGTTTGTTGTGGCGATGCTGTTGAATAATTTGGCGATGTCGTGTTTGGAGACAGAGAGTACGCAGCAATCGCAGACGCCACTGGCGCCGAGGAAGCATAATATCCAGTGCCAGGTAATTGTGAAGCCGGATTGCTATTATACATTAATCGTTGAGGGTCAGCGTGGTATGAAGGGCCCCCGGCGGCACCTGATGCGTTATAAATAACCTGTGGTCCGGTGGCTGGTACATATTGTGGTTGCGGTTGATAATAAAACGAATAATTTTGTAAATACGACGATGGAACTGAATGATGATTATAGTTATAATCTGGCAGGGTTGATGGACCGTAACCTGTGGGTGGCGGAGCGGCAGCTCCGATTCCGCGACCCCCACCGCAGCTTCCGATACTACCGTGGTGGTGGTGGTGATAATAGTGATGTGGGTGACTTGAAAACGACCACGAGCCCCGAATTGAATGATAACTTTGTATCGATGCAATCGATCGACGATCTTCTAAATCTTCAAGCGCCGATCGAAACGCTTTGACAACTCGAAGCTAGAAAATTTGACACCAAATAAAACATAATAAAATAGTAAACAACAAAAAAATAATTGAGAGAAGAAATAAATCAGAATGTTTTTCGTGAAAAATATAAATCTTTTTCTTTAAACAACTATTTAGAACATTTAAAACATTTAAAACACACAAGTGGCTTAAAATACTGCTTGACGAGCGATGCTTTGCGAATATAAATGCATAAAAGGCGTAAAATCACCATACATAATAGACAGAACTGAGTTCCGTATTCTCACTAAGACGATAGCCTGATTTCTAACTATATATGTATACTCCACTAGACGATACAACGGGTGGGTCAACCTACGCCTTTTCCACTACAGTGGTATCGAAACCAGAAATTAGTTCAATGATTAAATACTAAAATTGCGTTTGGCTTCTGGCTTGTTTCGCTCGCGAGTTTTTCTTCACTATTGGTCATCGTATGACCACTGTCAAAAATGTCTGTTCGACAACTGAACATCAAACTAATTTTATTTCGTAAAGGCGTTAAAATCACCCGCTTTACAATAATTTCAAAAGTAAAAATCCCAAAACTGTATTTTAAACCGAATCTTCTGAACCCTCAGAGGACTCAGTCAACCAGGGTATTTTTTGGACCACTCAACTCCAAAGCCTCTATGGCACTTTCTGTTGCTCAGTGACCAAACGGCTGCCTGTACATTTTCCTTCAGAGTTAAAGTTAAAATTTAGGATTGCAAAGCCTTAGAGGGTTACCGTAAGCTTATGTTTAAGCGTAAATGTGTATGGGAAACTGTACAAGAAATGACAAAACAATTTCAATTCATTGAAAATATGGCCTATCAGTAAACGCAACAGCGTAATCCAAAACCGAAGGAAGCGAGCGAGATGCCAAACGCAATTGCAATATTAAATGCTAACACAAGTTTTTTGTTTGTAAATTCAGTGGGAACCCGGTTGCTCCTACCCTGCTGACTATTGTCATTTGAAAATCTGGCCAAATATAACAGATTGGAAAATTTCCAAGAAGTTTTCAAACAAAAAAATAATGTTTTTAGCCAAACATTACAGTCATTTTACATTAGGATTCGTTCGAGTTATAATTACGACAGCATGCAAATGACACCAATGTATAATAGAATAAGGTTTCGTAGCAGTTGCTTGTAACCAAACATGCGTTTGGATTGCTTGTACTTAAAAAATTTAAATATAAAATTATATTACTTTTTAATGTAGAATTATTCAACTGTAGCCACATAACCGTTATCAAGTTACTACCGCTGACAATGTAAGTCTAAGAGTGACACTATAGTTGTCCAGCACCGCCGGATGTCGCCGTATGTTGTCATCAGTCACCGTGCGGCATTATAGATGACCAGTGCCGGCGGAAGCGCTCCCTATACCCCCTAATAGGATGACTGACCCTTGAGGGGCTGCATTTTGGCAAACTAAAAAATGTTTCGGTGACCACAAAGTTATAGGGTTGTAAAACATTGTATTTCGGACCTCTCGGATCTGTTTGAGGGGGAGCAGACTATTTTAACTTTGGCCCTGTACACGAGTAATTCACGTACCATACTGCAAGGTAACGGACGATGACGAACGTGTATAGCAACTATCATCAGTTAGTAATAGGTTTTCAATCTCCTTACCTGTTGCAGCTGTTGAGCTCAAAATTGGTACACGAGTATTGTCAATAATACGCGAAAAATAATGCTAAATTTTGAGCCTCAGTATTCACTGATTGGAAAGTTACAAGACCTATCGCCAACTGGTGAAAAATGCTGTACACATTTAAGAATCCGGGCTCTTAAATATACTTTTTTGGCTGATTAATATAATTTTTCAGTGGTTTAGAATATAATTTTAACAGAAAAGCCTAATCGTTGTTTTCGGTTAAAGGCACTCGATAATAGAACACTACATTGCGTAATGGCGAAAATACGGTTTCCCAGCAGAACAGCGGCATTTATTCGTATATCGAAGCATGTAAAATAGCCCTCGGCCGGCATGCGCTTTAAGAAGTTCATACAATAGAGTTGATGGATGACCAATACAGTATTACTATTTCGGCATCAGACGTGGAGCTGGCAACCGGTCCGAGGCCGTAGTGAGCAGCCGACACGGCCTTTAAGGCCGGCAAAGCCGACAAAAACATATTCTTGATACCAAAAGTTTCGCAGTAAAATAAAGGTCGAAATGTGTTTTCATTTAAATTTGTTTACGCAATAGCATTTCTTGCACGAACATTGATTTGGTATGGACATCACAGTCAGTTTACAACTCATATACGATTTTGATAACATTTCGCTTCGATCACAATGGCTACAACGGTCTAAATAATAGTGGGACCGGAAGTAGCGGAAAAATGTCGGCGAACCCGGCCAGGTCCGGCCACATTTTTCAATGCCGGCTTCAGCTCTGTTCTGCGTTTCAGTTGCAATTTTTTGTACTGTTTCATTTTAGTAAATTTTGTTTTTATATTTTGTAATAATGACTGTTACTTAACAAATTTAAATTTTTTAAAAAATATTGACAGGTTTTTTGAATTCAAAGTTGACGACTTTATTCAAACAGCTTCTTCAGATTAAAAAATAACCACGCGGAACGAAAAAACATTTTACGGTATTTTATGCAGAGTTGACGGGCGTTATTGTGTACTCAGTTTCGTTCAACATTGCATTTTTCAAGTTTTGTTATAACTTTGGCTCAGGCTTAAAGGCGGCTTAAGCTTATGATCGAAGTGAAGAAAGCACCAGAAACGTGTGTAAAATGTTAGCGACACGGGGATGTATTTGACTGATAATGAGAACGAAACAAAGATTTGGAGCGATAGGCTTTAATATCAGAACAAACGCTTGCGTTTGGTCTTTCCAAACATTTCAAGGATGTGGAGCCGACAACGCTCAGCTTCAATTTGACCGCCCTGAGCTTGTACCAGTAGCTGTATCGTCCCTCTCTGGAAATGTCAGAGATAGACATATCATCTCAACCCCACACCACTTAAAAGTGGCTGTATTATCTTCCCAAAACCTATTCACACCTCAACCCCACACCCCTTAAAAGTGGCTGTATTATCTTCCCAAAACCTATTCAATACACTCATGGTACCTAAATTTCAAAAATGACCAACAGAAATTTAATCTAAATATTATGTCAGTCAACGTTGGTGTGGGAACCGGGACTTCAGACCTTTTTACTAAGCAGCTTGAAAATCGGGTAACGGAGGGCTTCGAACTAGCAACCTCCTGCGTGTCCTGCAGACGGCGTACCACTGCGTCAGCCCACCTCTCCAACTGCTTCTATCGTTGACTATATGTCAACAGTAGGTGCCAGCAAGCATACTATGTAATGTGCACTGCATATTACATATGCAATAGTACAAGCATGCCTCACATGCTAATATGCCCCAATTTTCCTCAAGGTCGTCATCCCCATGACCGTTCCCCTTATTTTCGACTGGATACCGTGTTCATACCGCGGCAATTTATTATTGCACTCACGGCGTAGCCCCCATGTCAGGCTAGCTAGGTAGGAACCAGGAGCAATAGCAAGACAAACATGTCTCACATGCTTATATATTACAATTTATAAGTTAAGCTCATTCTCGTACATGTAGTAATATATGATGCTCATGCAACGAATGTACCACATATATAAAAATGTAAATGACTGGTGACTCAAAGGTGTAAACGAGATAAGCCGACAAACGACGACTTGAAAACGAATTATGGTCCTAAAATTTCATTGAAATATTTTCATTTCAATGTTTTAAATTTAAGCATTTCATTCAATTTACTGTAGTGAACCGAATAAGAGGGGATAATAAGAGGGGGTCCCCATTTTGAGTCCCAATCAATAGGAGTCCGTATCCGTAACAAGAGTCCGTAAGCGGATAGAGTCCCTAAACCCTAATTAGAGTCCATTAATGTCAATTATCCCTAATTGTACGGAACTTTAAAGCGTACTTAAGTTTTGAAAGTACAATCCTAAGTATAACCTTGCGTTATCACTCAAATTTTTGATACAACACAAAAACGTCTAATTCAACGGATAATTGCAATACCGGATATATACCAGTAACGAAGGGCGGCGGAGGGCGGATTAAAAATAAATAACAGTTCGTAACTGAATAACATGGGGTATCCTATGGAGTGGCAAAACAAATATCAGTCCCCACTTATTCGGGTCACTACAGTAAGTTTAAAAATTCCAAGCATACGTAACGTTAAATTCAAAGGTTCGTTCAGTTTTAAGTTAAAAAATTTCATTCAAAGTTTGAAATGTAAAAGTTTTATTCAAAATCTTCAATTCAAACATTTCATTCAAAGTTCTAAACTCAAAAATTTTCATTGAAAGTTTTAAATTAAAATATTTCATTCAGTATTAATCCCAAATTTTAATTCAAGAAATAATTCAAATATTTCAATTTACAACATAGTTTTGTTTGAAGTTTTCATTGAAAAGTAACACTCATTCCATTGTAAAAAATAAGAAATTTTTGAGCAAATTATTTAACGAAAATTTAAAGTTAAAAATTCAACGATACAATTTTAGTGAAAAAAATTGAGTAAATGCATTTAAAAACATAGCAACATCGAAGAAGACTGTGTGTGTGAGAGAGAGAAAGTAAGAATGAGAATGAAAATACAGAAGTACACATATTACCAACAATAAAAAAACAGTCAGTAAAACAACGAAAAACGAACACACAAACAACAAACAACAACAAACAATGAAACGAAGAACAAACAAGCCGAAACACATAGGCACAACAGTGAACGGGACGGCCAAGTCAGACAAGAATAAATATTTGCCCAAAAAACACAATTCGAGCAAAACAGCGAGCAAATCACACACACACAAGAATATAATCTGTGTTTTTAATAAATTTACAAAATTTTATACAATTTACCTTGACCACTAAAGGTTAACAGAAGCTCAAATATGCAAAAAAACCTCTTTCAAATTTCAATCATTGTTTGGCAAACGCCGGCTGGATAAGGAAATGTAAACATTCCGATGGCGTTTCTCAATCAATCCATAGATGTTGTAGTTGGTATGACGGGAGGTTTTACACAGTTTCGGCTCAAAATGGATGTATATTTGTTAGCTGCAAACGCCATCTTATTGAATCATCGCGTACGATTTGAAATACCAATATTTTCAACGATGTCCCAATGGCTGCATGACACTCCACTTTGTGCCATACCATTCCCAACGATAAATGAAGCAGCTGGCTATCCGCTCAATTCACCGTACAACGCAACATAAACAAATAATCCGTGATATTATCAGATATTGGCCAAAAGGGGGGAGCATGGACACCGCAAGCCCCCTCTTTCGCCCGGATCGAAATTTGGTAGAAACACTTCCTTATTGAACTGTCGCTACCGCTATTGGTTGCCGGTTTTATCTTATTCAAACGATGCCGGCCCCAGCCATTCCGGATTATTCAATCCGCCAGTGTTTGTATTAATAGGTTTTGGTGGCTTTCAAACCAGTAAATTGCGAGACTCAAAATTTAGCACATTTTTCGCATTTGATTTGTTATACATCAATGCAAATTTTGAAGATGCAATTGCACGAGTTTGTCTGTTCATAAGCTATAGTTAACTTGGGATGGGCGCAATGCGAATTTGAGAATATGCATCCTGGTTTCAAACAGGTGTCGTTAGCTGAGATTTTTGAGTAATACCACAGAAACCTGTCAATCAAATGAAAATTGATGAATTTCGATTCGTGATTTAAAATCCAATATTCTTAACTTTCCAATTCCTTCGCAGGTATTTTAAAAAATTTTGTTTCAAATATAAAACTTTATTTTTTGACCATTTTTTGTAATTAAAATTCAATCGAAGTGCAACGCTAAAATATTCATAATGGTTTTCGCGTTAAATATTTTCTAAAAATATAAGAAAAATAAAAATTAGTACTTTAACTAAAATTTTTGTATTGTTATGTTTTCAACTCTATTTTAGCAATAAATGCTATCTTTTATTAAATTTGATGTTAAATTCTCAAAAAAAATTTTTTTAATATTCTGTGAAATTTACAAAATTACTGCTGCAATTTTAGAAAATAAGAAAAAACCCAAAACTTTTACTATCCATATATTACGACTACTAATATGTGGGCCCATATTCTCAAAAATGTCCAGCACCGATCGTAGGTGACGTAACGAACCCATTCAGTTATGAATTTTAAGATTTCACACCGTTATTGTACACAATTTTCTTGTATGACATTTTGAATCAGTTGCTTTCGACGTATGCTTGTTTCAGAACCCATTTACTGTTAACTGTTACTCTGCAATTTGAGTCACAAAATATGTGGATAAATAACCTTCACTGCTTTAATAAATTTTTTATCAAATTACAAGTAATTTTCGCCTAAATTGAAACATACAAACAGTTTGATCGAATCGGTTAATTATTTCATAATAAAAAACCTGTTTACGTGTTGCATAGTATGCCTAAGTATTCGCTTACACCTTTGCCTAAGACTTTAGCCTAAACCTAAGCCTTAACTTTAATAAACGTAAGGAAAGCGTATAAAAACTGCCAATTTTTACAATGGATGTTGTAGAACAAATACTTTTCAGTATGGGTATTGTTTAGGTGTTTGCCTAAGATCTTTGCCTAAACCAAGCCTTTTTTCCGTTTATAATTTACATGACTTGATCGAATGATTTTGATTTTTAATTACAGCTGTAATTACAGATTATGGTTCTAAGCAAAATCTCGTTTTGTCTATGGTTGATTATACTGAATACATAAGTGTCATTTGCATACAGATAAATTGGAAAAATTCAACTTTATACAACCGAAACTATAATCACTCAATGCAAAACAGTAATAAATAAATATTTGAGAAAATTTTTTATCATTTAAATTCAAAAAATACATTAATTTAAAATAATATTTAAAATTCTTAAAAATCAACTAACGTTAAACTTTTCAGATAAATATCATTCAACAAAATCTATTTTGTAAAATTTAACTGTAAATATGTAAATGTACACATTTGTTTTGGCGAAAACAAATTATAACTGCAAATGCCGCAGCTTCGATGTCTAAAGACCACGCGAAGCTGTAGGCTTCCTTGACAGAGGAATACATATTCTTAAATGTGTGTAGCATCTATTACCAGTTATTGATATATTTGTATCTTTCGAATCAGTAAATGCTGAGCTTTGCGATTTGGCAGCACAGTTTTTAAGCTTAACTTGACTTGATACTACCGCAAGTAAGTTGTGCAACTGCAGTATACTTCAATCACTTTGAATGCCTTTCGTTCAATGATAATAGATAATTTACACATTTGAGTATATGTTATTAAAATCAACACCGAACCAGATACAATCTGAATAACCAATATTCAGGCTAACAAAGTACGCACTGTATACATTCAAATATATGTATATCTTTTCGAATAAAAGATCCGATATTCTCAAATACATAGAGCGTCTATCATCAGTCAGCGATAGATTTTCAAACTAAACAAACTGATTCAATTGCACAACTCAATTTGGCGTAAAAGTATGTCAAGCGAAATCCAAAAAATGCGTTCAGTTTCTAACGCCACCATTCATTGGTTGGAAAACGACAACATCTTTCGTCAACTGGTGATAGGTGCAACACACACATTTGAGAACATTGGGCAAAGATTTGATAAGAAACCTATCACTAACCTGTGTCTGTAGCCGAGTCAAGCCGCGACACCACAAAATCGACGCAGGTCGCCGCTCAGTCTCAGCTTCGAATATGTTTTCTTCCATAAATTCTTCAGGTGGCGGCTCTTCGCGTCGTCCTTTAGGAAAGCATGGCAGTCGTTTTGACGGAATACAAGTTACTACCTGAAATGAAATACTCAATAAATACACACACTATTTATAAATTTAGAATCAAACAAAAGAGAACGTCTGACTTTTGTGCACTTTCCTGTAATAAATCGCTGCCACTTGACCAATGCGACAATGGTTTAATTCAAGTATAAAGATTGCTTATTCAAAACAATTTAAGATCACATACTTGTCCCCACAGTAGTACACCGAATCCAAGAAATATGCACCAAAGCCATTGTTCAACGCTGAGACCAGCCGTCGAAAATGCATAACCGCCGAATTCAACAATAAAAATCTGTAAATAAATATATTAATTTAAATTAAACTTAATTGAGAATAATTTAAAACATATTCACACTTGCAAACTTTTACTGTGAATACTTGCAGCTGCAAATTGCACTTGCAAGTTTTGTCCAAAATCCCGTTCGAAAAACTTGCAGCTGTAAATAATTCATTAAAAATCAAAGCTATGAATTTAGTTCACGTATGCGAATAACCATGCCAGTTCACTGAATATTTATTGCAGCCGCTTTCTCATTGGCTGATAAAAAATGCAAGTTCTGCGTGCAATTTGCAGCTGTAAGTTCTGGCATAAAAAACTTGCACGTGCGAATAGGGCTTTATAACTGCATTTATGTATTTACGTTATTCTTTGTTTTGAACAAAACTCCTGTTTAGAAAGCATTTCTGTTGTGATTGCTTCATGTCCTTTAATCTTTTCATGCATTTAATAAAGTGTTTTTACTGTGTATCAAAATGAGATCGACATTTATCTCTAATTATAACTTCAAATACAAAATAAATAGACTTCAATTGATTCAGACTCAAAACAGAAACCCCACACACATTCCGTTCAATTTTAACTCGATCCAACAAAAGTTAATCCAGAATTAAAATTTAAACATTTAAAATATTTCAAAAAGCGACACAAACTTACAATGGCGGATCCATGGGGGGCACCCCGGCCGTGGGCCCCCCAACAGCATCTCGACAAAAATTATATAGAAATTTTGTGACAATAGTTCGCGGTTTGTGTGGGTCAAAAGTAAGTTTACTACCTGTGAAATTTTGGCCCCCATTTTGAGATCCTGGATCCGCCACTGCAAACTTACCTGTGAAATAAACGTTGTTGCCCAAATAACAACAAAAATATTATTCGCAAAGACGCCTTCGAGAACATTTCGTTGTCCGTGTATTTTTCGTGCGTTCAATTCGTTAAAAAGTGTCATTAGAACAAACGCATTAAATACGATAGTGAAATGTTGCGAAGGCGGTGAGTGCAATTTTGCATAACGGCCGGAATCAATGTCAAAAAACCGTTCGCCTGCAAAACAGATAAAAACAAATATTTCGCTTTGATTTCGAAACATTTTAACCAATATTTTATTATTTGTTTTAAAATTAGGATTCTATACATACGCGTTTGCCTAAAATTACGACGTCTTATCTTTAAATATGAACAAGTATGCAATATGTTAACAAATACATATATATGTCGTGCCCTAAACACGCATTTGAATCAAATCGACACCTGGACAACCTCAAACACAAATTATTGTTCCGAACCGCCACAGAAAAACTAATAACGCAAAAACTGCTTTGTATCTTTAGAATTTACAGGATGTGCGATATCCCCGTATCCATCCGGCTTGAGCGACGTCCATATCCATTCCCAATCAAAACAACCAAACTAACCAACAAACAGTAATAAAAATACAACAATCAATTGATAACAAGCGTGTCCCAGTATATTTTTCCACATCGTTCGCGATATCAAAGGTTTCGTTCGTCCGTACGGTTTTCTTAGCAACAATTCTTCAGTGGGCATTTCAGTTGCGAGAGCAAGCGACGCCAAAGTGTCCATAATTAAGTTGACCCATAACATTTGAACTGCTTTCAACGGTGAATCTTCGATTGAACACGCACCAACGAACGCAACAACAACGGCGACAATGTTGACAGTGAGTTGAAATTGAAGGAATTTCGCAATTGAATCGTAAACGTTTCGACCCCACATCACAGCTTTTACGATTGACGTAAAATTGTCGTCCGTCAGAATGATGTCGGATGCTTCCTTGGCGACGTCTGTTCCGGCGATGCCCTGAAAACAAACTGGTTGATTTTAAGTAATTAGAAAAATTTGAAATAATTTCACAATAATTTTTAATTACACAATAATTTTAATATTTAAATTTTAATCGACATATTTAAACCATTTGTGATAATCAACGTGAAACCAGAGCTGAAAAACCATTCAAGTTGAAACTTAATTTAGCTTGAGTAGGAACTGAAATCGGAGCCAAAAATGACGCAAAATTCATGTTGATGCAACCAAAAATACGTTAAAATTGCTAATTTTAAAAAATATTTGCGCAGTTTTGTCAAAAAATTATATTATGTCTCATAAACATTGTTTCTAAGCCCAAATAGAAACTTCTGTAATGTGTTATTTTTATGACATCGTTGATAATTAACACGGCCCAATGTTACTTTCAGGGGCGTAACAGTAGATTAACGTAGGTATTTATTTCTAAGCCTAAGCGTTCCAAAAATGTGTTTCTAAGCCTAAGCATAAGCAAAAAACGTGTAATCTAGAATCTCAACCTACTCTTTTATGGACCCACCAGCAACCTGAAAGCCCGTTAAAGTAACATGAGTCATTAACACAAAGGAAGACAACATCCTTATCATAAGCACGGGACCAAATCGTATTCGCTTACAGAAAACAGACTGCTACTAAAGAGCCAAAAAGGCATTGAAACCTTTTGGAAACATTGCTAGCATTTACCATGGGCTTAACCACAATTTCATTTCGACAGGAAATAACCACGTCTAAAAATTAGCTTTGCGAGCAAGCGTAGCCAACGATGAAATTTGTTTAACTTCGGCAAGTTATTCCACAGTCTTTAAAAGTGTGTTTTTCAAAGCCTTTGTAAAAATTTCATGGAAACATATCCTCATTATCCCAATAGCCGTTGTACACTGCCCATGACACTGACCATTGCAAATCCAACGTCTGCCTTTTTCAACGCTGGTCCGTCGTTGGTTCCGTCTCCTGTGACTGCGACCACTTCTCGACTTACAGACGCTTTTGAATCAATGATTCCTTTGACAAGAACGTATTTATCGGTTGGTTGAGCACGCGCCAGTACACGGAGTCGTGGCCAAATTTGGTCGATTAACTCTTGGCGAACCACACCGTTCGTGTCAGTTATTCTGTAAAACAAACGAGAACGTTTTTACGCTTGTAGTAAGCAAAGCGAACCAGAAGTCAGACGTAAATTTTAGTACAAACAGTTATACAAAAAATATATTTCCGGCGGATTTAATACTGGAAGTATCCGGTCTTTACATATTTATGCATGCTTTATTGTATATGACTATTCGCGTGTAACTATAAGCCCTTTGCGGACAACGCCATCAGGTGCAATTTTTTTTGCAATACAAAATAACAACGAAACAGTGAATAATTTTTTATTTCAAATTATACTTGAACTTTAATAACCGAAGCGAGCAAGAAACCAGACGTAATTTTAGTATTAAACACGGAAACAAAGACAGTTTCATGTTGGACTACTGACAAAATCCGTTCCCTACATCAGTATATATGTTTGGCCATTATTATTTGTGTACACGTCAAGCTGCCCTGAAAAATAAATCCCAATATGAAAAAAGTTACAAAGTGTTTTTTGTTCCAAGGATTGGACGTTTTTAGCATCCGTATCTACTCCCAGTTATCGCGATGTGCCTAATTCGACCGGACCAAACAATACATACGATGTATTTCCCGACAAACAAAACATGTGATTAAAATTTTAAATTTTCAAGCTTAACTATGATTAGTATTCGACTTAGCCTTTGACGTTTTAGCAAAATCTGTGATAAGTTGCAGACCCAAGAGAGCAATTGATGCCTCGACGCTGCAACCGGAATCAAAAGTATAATTTTGCGATAAGAATTTAGTATTAAAATTGCGTTTGGCTTCTTGTTCGCTTCTTCGTTCGCAAACTATTCCATTGTTTTATATCGTGCGACCAATGGTCGATTCAAAATTGTTACCCGGTGGTAAATTTGAATTTTACCTCGCATTAAATTCGCGTCCTTCGAGCACCAGGAAGTTATCGCCAGGTTTCAAAATTCCACATTTCGTCGCAATTGATCGCGCTGTATTCACATTATCACCAGTGACCATGCGAACTGTGATTCCGGCCCGTTGGCACTTTTTGATCGCATTTGGCACCTGAAACCAGTCGCATTTCCTTCACGTCAATGTTGCTGCCGTGATTTTAGCTCGGAAGGGTAAAATCTCATGGTAAAAGTTATTTTCAGTGCGGTTTTAGAAAGCGAAGGATGTTTTTGGACTCTGCAATCCAGTAGCTTCTTATTGAACAACTACGCGAAAGTATTTTAATTGTGTCGTTCCAATAGGCGAACCGCGTATCCATGACATCTTAAATCTCTTTTATTGGTCGTCTTGGACAGAAACGCGTTAATTCGTTTCTATTTCGCTAATTAAATGCAAATTGTACACGCACTGCACAATGGGCCTATGTTACTGTTAGGGGCGTAACAGTAGATTAAGTGTATTCCTAAGCCTAACATAAGCGTTGCAAAAATGTGTTCCTAAGCCTACGCTTAAGCCTAAGCAAAAAATGGTAATCTAGAATCTAAACCAACTCTTTTATAGACCCATCAGAAACCTTTACGCTTCTTAAAGTAACACTGGCCGCACGATGTATGCACAATGCGAAAATCAGGGTTTCAGAAACCCAGCCATTGACCAATACAAAATGGGGGGCACCCCGGCCAAGGCCTATCAGGGATCAAAACCAAAATCTTGTATAAGGATTATAACTAAAATGGCGTTTAGCTTCCCTTTGGCTTCGATCGCCAGTTTTTGTCCATTATTATGTTTTGCGCGGAAGCAGAATTTCATAATTTTTGGATCCACCATTGGTATTACAATAAGGAAACAATCCTGAAGGACTTAATAATGTTTTTTGTTTTACCTCTGGTCGAACCGGATCTTGTATTCCAACGATCGCAATACACGTCATATCTTTGATGATGTCATCTTCGTTATCAAAATCAGGACTGTTCCCAGTGAAAATGGTTTGATTGACAGCGGCGTCAGACGCAACGAAATCTCTAAAAATATTCATAGAAACTAAAAATTAAAACGAAATATAGAATAACAGGTACGACAACTATCAAATTTAACTAAAATTCAATTTTCGCTAGTACAATTTTCAAAATATGAAACAATGACCGCTTTCGTCCCGCTGTTACAATTCCTTATTCACACGTGCTAGTTTTTGCTGCGATAACTTGCAGCTGCAAATTGCACGCAGAACTTTTATTTTTTCGTCAGCCAATGAGAAAACGGCAGCAATAAATTCAGTGAACTTCAATGGTTGTTCACACATGTGATCTAAATTCCTACCCATGATTTTTAATCAATTATTATTTGCAAGTGAAACTTTTTCGAACGGGATATTGAACAAAACTAACAACAGCATTCAAACTTTAGTTCATGAATATCAAAGCAGTTCGCTTGTTTGAAAACCTATTGCTAATTGATAATAGATGCTATAGCTATTAAACAAATTACAATTGAGTAAAACAACAACATATTGTGTTACATACCTGTATGCCAGACAAATTGTTCGCAATCCATTTGACGCCATTGGTTCAATAACGTTTTGAACTGTTCTCAGTTTATCTTCATCTGCAAACAGTTGCGGTTCGTCGTCTTTGCCAATAATGTATTTACACCTAAAACGCAACATTTTCAATATAACATCTTTATAAAAACACACAACCAAACTCCAGAACTTAACCGAATATCCGTTTGCGTTATAGAAATACCGGAAATTGTATTTGTGGAAAAATAAACCATTCGTTTCCGGTTTACATAAAACATAAATTTAAGAAAAAACACCACAATATCTTATACGTTTTGGTTATTTGTCATTGATTTTTTTGAGAAAAACACCCATTTTCGGCTTACTTTTTCATTATGATTTCGGAAGCGCCCTTTGAGAACACCCTGAAACCGCCCTGACTATCGGTTTTGTTGACAATGGTTGACATTGATTTTCGAACCGAATTGAACGTATAAACCTGTAAAATACAAAATGTTCAATTGATGAAATTCCGTCGAACAGCCGTCAAACAAAATTTTATTTCATTTAAAAAAATTTACAAACATACCCGAGTATAAATCTTACAACTCAATGGACGTACAGCCTATGCCTAAGCCTAAATCTAAACAATTTTCTACCTCATAACTTTTGCCTAAACCTAACATAAAAACTATCAATCAACGCTTATTTTACTGCCATGTGAAACCAAAAAGCAACCTCTTGGCCGTCATATTTTAAATTTTTAAAATAAAATATCGTTTAAATTTTAGATATTTTATGGTAAAAGCGGTCACACTTTTGATAAATTTTAACTTTTATTTTCAGTAAAATGTTGAAAAATTGCACAAATGATTTATGCAATTTATTTTCTTCAAACATCAGCACAGATTACGAGAACAGAGAGTTGTGCAACGATGAATAATACAATATTTGCCGAGTATAAAATTAAAGTCTTGTACGCTTCTACCAACAAGCTTATGCATAAGCTTAAATCAAATCGCAACCCATGTCTAAGCCAAAACGCAAGCCCAATTGATAGATGAAGCCAAAGCGTAAGCCTCATCGAACGCTTAAGTTAGGCTAAAACTGGAAAAATTGGCAAACTGAGGGGGTTGGTCGGTCAAACGTGGTAAAAAAACTCAAACTTACCTTCACAAACAATTCTTCAGGGACTTTATTTCGAATAGACTGATAGCTTTGTTTTAACGCTAAGACAAATCCTAACAGCGCACATTCGGTCTTGTTACCAAGTTGCTTGTCTTGTTCACCTTCGCGTTCTGCAACCTGAAACAAATTATAAAACAACAACATTATGAACCACCAGTGATGAATTTAATGAAAACTGTTTTTTTTTTCTACTTTTGTACACATTTATCCCGTATTTAACGTTTAGATTTAGGCAAAAGTTTAAAAAAACACACGTTTCAGTGTGATCAACTACTGCGATAAATTGCAAAAGAAACCCCAAAAACTTTACCATAATTTGAGATGAATAATTGCTGTTAATCGATATCGCGTATACCATAAGCTCTTTTAATTTGGCCGGCAAATCTTCCCATTTCGGCACGCTTGTATAATGTTCTTCTGTAACAATCACTAATTTTACTCGTGGAAATTTGGCCAATTATATAGTTTCAGTGATGTAAATTCTAAAACTACACATTTGTATATTCTTTCGTACACGTGTAAATTTTTGACAACTTTTTCTGTTAAAGCACTTTTTAATGATACAAGTGAAGTAATTCGCGGAGTGTTCATATACGTATCTTGCAGTACTAAACGTACGGTATATAGAGTCATTGTAGCGAAAAGTTTGCACGGCTGCGTGGCTCAATGGTTTCAACAGCGGACCGGAATTTCGTACATTGTGGGTTCGAGCCCCACCGCATCCGTAGCAAAAATTTTTGAGAAATGCTCTATATGGTATATACTGTTTAACACAGAAATACTAAAAATTGCCAAAACCTATTAGGTTTACGAACCGTAGTTGCAACTGCGGGCAGCAGTAATTGCCAGTTGATGATAAAATCATTAAACGAGCGAATGCTGACCGTCAGGAGTTTCAAAATATGCATCAAAGCAGATGGTAACTCAAGTGATTGAGTTAGCAAAATTTCGAAATCAGCGTTTTTATTTGTTCGAAAGTTACTGACTACCATAAGTTGGTAATAGATGCTGCACACATTTTGAGAATACGGACAACAATTGAAAATGTTTTAAATTTTAAAAATGTTCAACAACAAAAAATGATTTCAAACCTGCAATGTACGCTTCAACAACGGTCATTCGATTAGTGGTCAACGTTCCAGTTTTATCCGAACAAATCGAAGTTGCGTTGCCCATCGTTTCACACGCGTCCAAATGTCGAACCAAATTGTTGTCGTTCATCATTTTCTAAAATTCAAAAAATTCTCAGGGTTGCGATATACTTTTGTTGTCGTCCGAAACCCGTCCGGCGCCGTTTGCCACCGTCCGTCAGCGTACGGCACTGTGCGGTATCGTAGACGAATTACCGACGTACGATACGGTATAGTGACGGACGGTGACAGACGGCGAGGGACGGCGCCGGAACGTAACGGACTGCTGCACACAAGTATAGCGCAACCCTTAATCTTTAATTTTCTAAAATTCCATCATTTCTTTTATGTTACAAACATTTCAGTTTTTGTAGTTTTTCAAAGTAATTTTTTGCAAATAGTTTCTGTCAAGTTTTTGAAATCTTTTTCCCGAATACTTTTCGACTTTTCGCCAAATTTTCTGATATTGAGTTGTTACGATTCAAGCTCAGATTCTGAGTTGTTACGATTCCAGCTGAGATTTTGAGTTGTTGCGTTTCGAGCTTTTGAACGAATTTAGCTCCAAGTTTAACTGTGGAATGAACAGGTTCTGTTCCACTGAAAATGTAAAATAATTTCCGCAAAAATTTACCAAAACTGTTCAAGTGACTACAAATTAGTAATATTTTGCAAACAATATTGAATTCTTGGACAACATTGATTTCATGAACGCAACATTTTCTAGCGAGACTGCAATAAAGTACGCTTATCTTTAGACTTATCCTTTCACTGAGGTTTAGGCTTAGAAATATGTTTATTCTGCTGTTGCTCGTGTGAGAAGTAACATCGACTACTTTGTTTCCACGCAGAAAATAGTTTACCTTTACGGAATACGCAAGCGATAAAGTTACAGCCAATGGAAGTCCTTCTGGAACGGCTACAACAAGCACCGTAACTCCGATGATAATAAATTTAACAAAATGTTGAATATAATAAACATTCCATGGTTGTCCACGTTTTCCAAACTCATAAACACAAAATCGAATCACTAAAATCAATACGGTTAACACTGCGATTGTCATTCCTGAAATAAAAAGAGTAAAAAAATTAAATTTAAAAAAATAAAATTTACCTTAAAAAATAACAATATTTTTGAATTTGAAATTTTATTTTAAAAATAAATATCAAACAATTAATGTGGACAATTGCGTACACTACATAACACATAAATTTCAACTCATTCACACAATGTGGATATATACATTATATATTATGAAGAGTTGATACTCGCTATTTAACAAGAGTATGCAATCAAGTGACACAGTACCAAAAATAGCCATTTTGAAAAAAGTTCAGTTGACTCTAACAATTTTACCAACTGGAGTTCGGATCTCCAGGAAATAAATAAATAAATAAAACTAAAAACAAACAAACAGGATCATAATCAGGATTTTAGAAACTCTTGAACAAAAGTCGAAAGGCGGGGGTTTGACTTAAATATACACATTTTGTTCAGTTAGACCCTCTGCACGAAAATACACAATAAATAAAAAAGGGAAAATATATACAATCATATAATTAAACGAAGCAAACAAATAAAGAAATAAAGAAAAATAAATAAATAAACATACCAGCGTATCCGATCTGAATGGCCAACTTTGTTAGTTTCGCTTGTAGAACAGATTGTTCCTTTTTACGAGTTGTAGGCTCAGGTCCAGCGGGTTCAACAGTTGGAGCGGTGCCAGCATCATTTGTATTGATTTGATTTTTAACATCACTTCCAGCTGATTGTGGTTTGTTTACATTTTGAGGTCCAGATTGAGCATCATGCATTGCACCATCGATTTTAGTCGCATCAGCTGTTGTCGTGGTTGTTGTCGTTCCATGCTTAGTATCGCCACGTGTGTCTCCAACGCCTTGCGTTGGATCATGACGTAATTTTGTAGCCGACGAATCTGTATGTTTAAAACGTATAACGATTAACCCTTTGTCACATGAATATTTTTTGTTTCATCTGAACTTTAATTTCAAGTTTTCCACAGTGTCGCAGGAAAGGCGTTCACTGTCGTAACTCAATTATTGAAGCTTGAAGCTCGCAGTATTATGGAAATTTTGTAAAAACAAATTTTAGACATGTGGCGGCAAATTTCGTTGAAATGTTTTAATCACAATTGTAAAAAAATTAAAACTTTAAACAGTCATATATAACCGGGAGATTTTAGTGAAATTGAAATCAAATCAGCCGCTATCAACAGAAACGTTTCTAAAACGCGAAATATATTTTACAACTTTAAAACAATTATTTACTATATGCATGCATGTGCGTAATTCTTTAAAATATTTCGTCTCTCATCTTCGAGCTGACAATATAGACAATAATTGCACTTATGCTAACATATATTTTCATTTGACCGAAAACCACTGCAATACATTCGTGTCAAATACAGCGCAGACAACCACTCCTAGAGAGCGGAGAGCATCAAACAATGCTAGCAAACTAGCGAACGAACAAAAAACACATAACAATACAAATGTACATTTAAGGACGTAGCGAAATTTCATTAAAACTAAAAAAGCTGAAAAATCAGCCAATTTTTCAATTTTAAACAAAATTAAAATATTTTTCAACTAAAAAAATAAGCTTTTATATTTTACGGTTCATAGATACGAAGTTTTGAACTTTTAAATTAGAAAAATTGAATTTGCTAAATTAAAAAGATAAACTCTCAAAATTAAAAAACAATTAAACTTTCAAAACAATAAACTTGTGATATTCATAATAAAACGCTGAATTTTCAAAATAAAAATTGAACGTTCAAAGTGAAGAATTGACTTTTCAAATTAAAAAAATAATTTCTTAAAAAGTTGCATTTTCAAACTTATTTAAAAATGCACATTTTAAAAATGAAAAATAGTGATTACAATAAAACTTTATTCTGTTGCAAATTTACAACATTTTTAATTTTCCAAAAGTTTTCAATTCGCTACAACCCCGACATAAAAGCAGCATTTGAATAGCGATGATTTGCAACTGTGAAACTATAAATTTAAAATATTGTGGAGTAAATTTTGAGTTTAAAATTAGCCAAAAAAAGCATAGTTTGCGTATAGAGAATTACACTTACTTAACTCATTTGTTGCTGTGTCCGCAAGTAGTGATTTTGTTGTATCGGCAGCTTCTATAATACAAAGGACATGAATACCACCACAAAATTGATTCGTTAAAGAGATAAATTTATTTGCCTGGGAGGAATGAGACCTTTTATTCAAAATATGGGGTCAGACCTGCTGTTGGCTAGAATTGTATGAACGAATAGATGCTACACATTATAGACAGTCACTAAAGTACTAAATACACCAAAATGAATTCTTTTATGGCATCGAAATAAATTTAATGTTTAACAATTTTGAAAACTTTACTAAATTTAAAAAACCAGCTAATCACACAGTATTTTTGTTCAAAAGTGTAATCCAAAACAAATTTTAGTACCAGAGTCACATTTGAGAATTAATAATTTTATGACTGAAAAAGCAGATTTTTTGTTTATTTAAAATTTTACAGATTTAAAGGAAACGCAGCAAATTTTACTGTGTCAACTGCGCAAATTTCACATCTGTTTTCCAAAAATAATTTAATCAGCAAATATTTTTGTCAAAGTTTCAGCTTTGTGGCTTATACAGCACAATTGGTATCAGTGGATAACGTAAAATCATGAGTAAACAATAACAAACACATATCAGTCAGAGTAAATAAATTACGTAAACTTTAACAGATATATTAAATTGAATATAAATTCACATTTTAGTCGGGTTTGTCTCAACGTAAGCGTTATTCACAATAATTTTGTCAACGACTCAACAAAGCTCAATTTTGAGCCGTATTCTCAAATGTGTGTAGTAGCACCTATTACGAACTGGTGATAGGCTTTGTAACCTTCGAACCATGGAATAGTGAGATTTGAAATTCAGAACATTTATTACTTTCGATTTTCTCTGCTACTGTGCAAATTTTGAGATCTGCAATTGCAGCAGTTTGTTAGTTTCAAAACCTATTAGTAACTGGTAATAGGTGCAATATGCATTTGAGAATATGGGCCTTTATTATAGACCACGGCTATCACGAGATCAATTACGAAATGATCCCGCGATAGACCTGGTCACAAGAGATTTAATTCCTCTTATAATCCATGGCTATCGAACGTCATCGCAGTCCACGACATTCGGATAGCCAAGGTCTATAAAAGAATTTCTGGCATCGTTGACAAAATTATTGCATATGGCACATCACATGCTCAATAGCGGCTTATCCTTAATTGGTTGACTATTTTTAGCAAACGCAGGCCGGCAGAAACAATAAGAAATGCCAGTGGCGAATAAAAGTTTGGTCTTGATCCCTGATGGCGACGAAAAGGCCTGGATAGTTCCCACCGTTGAATCCAACAGTAGGAAAGACCCAGAAATGTATATACACTAATGAATCAACGAGTTGCGGAAAATATTTCAAAAAATTTTCGTTCTGATATTTAGAATACATTTTCTCGGCCAAATATTATATGAACAACACTAAATTAAAATCTAAAGACTAAAATTCATGGCTCATAAACTAAATCTTGCCAAGGTCGGATATTCTCAAATGCTTATATGACTTATTGCATGTGATAAACTTTAGACAATTTTTCAAACAGAATTTTATTTACAATTTGGTCAAATTTCAAATTCATTAAAACTGCAGTTCGCTTATTTGAAAACCTACCATTGTAAAGTGGACGAAAATAGATTTAGTGCAGCGCATCTGAAGACTGCAAACCATTTTATCACCCGGTGAAAATAGGTTTTGTAACTTTCAAACGCAAAAAAACCAGCATTTAAAATATTGACGTAAATATTGGTCAACTGATCCCGTTTGCGTAACCAAAATGAAATTTTTATTCAAATCGATTTATAAACTTATCGCTGATGACACAAGTTAAAGCGCATTTGAGAATACTGACCTTGGCAAAGTTCTAATTGTACAGACACACAAAATGAGCACGTGCAGTACACATACACTTCGGCATCATAAACACGTCTTACCTCCATCGTCATGATCTCTTTTAATTCGTTTTGAGCCTGAAACCAAAATATCATTACAAGCGGTGCATCAGATAGAAACGGGGGTAATTTGCTATTTGCTAAAATAATTATCTCCAATATCCTAAACTGTCGACAGCCAATCATAATCCAGTTTAATGCAAATGAGCCAAACCGGTGTCTGATACTGTTTTTATTAATTACAATTTGACCCAGACTGCCTGCGTACAATCATCAGGCGAGGGGGCCCAAAAAATTTTCAACATAGAATTTTAAATACTGTACATAAATTTTTCGAACAGGGGTCTCAAAATGTTCGTAATGAACGGTGGACAGAAAAACGCCCAATACGTATTTTGGGCAGCGTTCCAGCAGATTTGTATACCCATATGCAAATTTGCTTGTATACTTCTAAAGTGAAAATTCTGCAGGCAGAAGATTGTTGTTTACTTTTTTCTTTGTGCTGTTATTCTATAAAGACGAAACCTGTTTGCTTTACGTGTATATTTTAACATGAATGTAATTTGTATATTGTCTTTAGCAGGCATCAATTTGGGATGCGTATTTTCTTCTACGGATGGTGGATCTCGGGGCCCATCATTCATATCGGAGCCACGCAGGTTAAAACATTTGTAATGGAATTGAATACACAATTGTCAATCAAGTTTCTAGACTTAAAAATACAGACTTGTTTCAACAAATCCTTCTAAACATGTGCCAAAACACAGTGTATTTTAAGAGAGTTACAGATGTGTGCAACTACCGATTATTAGTTAGCATTATGTACCCTTAATAAAACTAAGTCTAGTGAGAAAATTCCCAGCTTCTATTAAGCAAACTGCAACTTCTAAACCAAATGACATGTACGATTATGCAAATATACAACATAGCTGACACCCGATTGTGACCGTTGCTTCATTCATGGTTTAGTTACTGACAACGAAACGCAAGCGAAACCAACGGCTGATTATATGCCAATGTTTTGCCAGCAATTTTCCAACATGAGCAGCCTGCCTGGGCGCTTAAATGCTTAAACTTTTTCCCTTCTGTATTGCAAACAATATTGTTAAACAATCACAGCCAATCCTCAAAACTCAAAAACACTATGGCCAATGTTACTTTTAGGGCCGTAACAGTAGATTAAGCGTATTCCTAAGCCTAAGCCTAAGCAAAAAATGTAGTCTAGAATGTAAGTCTACTCTGTTACACACCCACCATAAACCGGAACGACCCTAAAAGTAACATGACCAATCGCGATAGCGCGTGTCACATTTGAATTTTATTAAATTTTATCAAATATTAAACGTCAAAAGGCCCAGCGCAAATTATTTTTGAAGATAAAAAGCATTTACCGCGTTTCCTTTCCTTTTTTTCTTCAACTTCCGCCGATTTTGCAGCACCCAACAGTGCCATAATGATACCGGTTTGACTGTTGATACCGACTGCGGTGACTACCATTTTTCCGGTGCCTTCCATCACGTGTGTACCTGAAACAAAAAAGTACAATTTTAAACAAAAACATACAAAAATTTACATTTTTTGACACAAATTAACTTTTTGACAAATTTTACAAAACAATAAATTTTGACACATTTCGAAACAAAATTACGCCCTATTCACACGTGCAAGTTTTGTCCAAAATCCCGTTCGAAATCCTTCTGCGGCAAATAATTTATTAAAAATCATAGCTAGGAATTTAGTTCAAATGTGTGCATAACCATGCAAGTTCAATGAATTTATTGTAGCCGCTTTCTCATTGGCTGATAAACAATGATGGTTTTGCGTGCATCCAAATAAAAACAACTTCGCAACTAAAAGTAAATTTTGATGAATTTAAAACAATAAATTTTGACAAACTTCAAAATAAAAATAGGTGTTGGCAAAGATAAAACAATTAAAATTTGACAATTTTCAAAAAACTGAAATTTTAAATAATTTTCGTTTTTACATTTATACTAAAAACAATATAAAATTGGAAACCAATTTTTAAATACCTGATAACAGCATCGGATCTGCGTCGACGCCTTTTTTGATTAAATCCGATTCGCCAGTCAGCGAACTTTCATCGACTTTTAAATCGTTGCTTTGAATAATAACACCATCGGTGGCAAGAAGATCACCTTAAAATACAAAACAAAATGAAATAAAATAAAACATAGTTTTTGTATTTGAACCAAAACTCGATATAAAATTATGCCACCAAAAAACTACAAAGCTACATTAATTTGCGTACACTACGTATGTTACAACTTTACCTGGCTCCAATTAATTACACCAACAAACGATGTTGCGCTTCGAGAACAGTATGCTACCGGGCACATTCTGTGTGCAAAACAATACATCCAGCGGATAATGAATTTTTGCGTTGACACAGCCCATTTATGAAAGTTCATTAAAGCCAGAAAATACATCGACCAATCAAAAGTGAGGTAGCATAAGACCAAAACGCAACTCGCATTAAGTACATTTGTTTCTACACAGAATGTAACCAGTTGCATACTCTTGACTAAAAAAGTGATCATCGACTCTCGACTGGACTCACCATATTTAACCATACACAAATCGCCCACCACAATGTCCGTGACAGCGATTTGTATCTGTTGACCGCCACGAATGACCGCTTGTTTTTGTTCATCTGCGATTCGCGCTTGCAGTCCACGAAATTGTTTTTCTTTTGTATAATCGTTGCCTGCGGTTACAAGCACAACAACAATCACCGAAACCAGGATCGCCGCACCTTCGATCCAACCGGCTTCTTGGTCTGACTCATCGTGGCCTCCTGTAATAATCCCAACCGTAAATGTATACATTTGAGCATATTTTTATGATGCTAGAATGTGTGTAGCACCGATTACCAGTTGATGATAAATCTTGTAACTTTCGAAATACAAAATAGTTGCGATTATTGCACGTGTTCGTACATTTCATTTGCCATATATGTGACATTTTACATTTCGCAGCCACGTAACGAAATGATCTTGTTTGTGGGGAGATGAAATAGATAATATTCACGTGAGAAAGGGTTCAATTTAAAAATACAAACGCAATCAATAAAATGTTTAAAAACATATACTACGCGAATGTCAAAATTAGTTCAGCTTCACAAGCCACATTTAGAAATTTTCCACGAACGAACCTGGAAATGGAGTTGATTTATTTGACTCTCTTATTCAACAGGTTATGCTACAGCCTTAAAAAGTGCCTTTTTCCCGTCTCTTCAGAATTTCTGGGTTAAATACCCCAATGCCTAAGTTGTATACGACTCTACTCACCGCCGACATCATCGGCTTCAGTAACACTCGCTGGAGGCTTATAGAAGCTTAGTCCCAACGAAATTACAGCGCTGATCAACAAAATAATCAACGTAACGTCTTGTAGCGCCTCCCAAACCAATTCAAGAAATGTTTTCGGAGGCTGGGGCGGAATAACGTTCGCTCCGTAGACATCGCGGCGTCGCTGGATGTCAGTTTCATCGGAAAGCCCTGAAATTTTGTTAAAATTAAATAAAAAAACTAATTTTTAAAACAATTAATTATTTTACCGAGGTGCACGTTGCTTCTGCAATTTACTTTTTGTCAATTTGTGCGACACAGTTACGCTGTAAACAACCCCGTAATTTTTTCATCAAATTTGTTGCTAAATGCAGTATCACAACATTTTGTTATTAGGTCACATCAACGATGGTACAATTTTCCGCCAATCACTGTTAGCCTTTAAGCTTAGAATCATAAACGGTACCAGGCAGCCGGTTTTTCGCAATCCGCAAAAGTTAGCGAGCACACAAACATTTTTACACAGATTTTGTTTTCATAGAACGGTCACGTTTATGTTTTAAGAATTCAATGCAAGCAAATTAATGCTGGAAAGCTGCCCAAAATATGTATGTGTGGCGTTCCAGCTTTAATATAGAGATTAGGCTTCGGTGGTACTTACCAGTCCGACAAGATGGCGCACATTTGATAAATGCATACTACATAAGTATATTTCATATAGGCACTTCTGTTATTTATGGTATGTGCTTTTGTTGAAAAGTAAAAATTGGGCTTAAAAACCTGTGTATAAAAATCCCGACGAAAGGGGCGCTGGTCACTTACCCACCCCCCATTTGGTAACGCTCTTGAAATCGAAATCTGCATACCTGCGACAGGTGATGTTTTCAACTTTTTACACAATCCTTCAACGTTGCCACAATCGGTGGTAATTTTTTCACGTGCTTCAGCGCCACGATATTCCATTAATTCTCGTAACTCACGAACCGTCATTCCGTATGGATTAGTTTGTCCGACACCAGACGATGACATAGCTAGTCGATTTTAAATTTTCGCGCCAAAATTTAAATAAAATTCAATTTTGGTTAATATCGCGTATGAATGAACCGTACGGGTTGAAAATGTCGCTGTCGTCGTTGTGTTTTCCAACGTTTACCTAAAAATAGCAAAATTTCAATGCACTGAAAAATTAAAGAATGTTTTGTGAACACAGAAGAAAAACGGTGGGTCACAGATACAGCATTTTTAGCAGGTACTGTAGCTATCCGCAAACGAGGTGGGACTGATATTTATTTGGCCTCTCCAGAGCGTGCCCCTCTGTTATTTGGTTACGGATTGTTATTTATTTTTAACCCACCCTCCGCCACCCTTCGTTACTGATATATCCGGTACTGCAGTTATCCGTTGAATTAAACGTCTATTTGTGTTGTATCAAAAGTTTGAGCGATAATGCAAGGTTATACGTAGGAATGAACTTTCAAAACTTAACTACGCTTTAAAGTTTCAAAGTCAACTTTATTTGGGCATGGAGCTATTTATACACTACAATTAGAGACAATTGACGTTTATGGACCCTGATTAGGGTTTATGGACTTTATCCGCTTACAAACTCTTAGTAGGGATACGGACTCCTATTGATTGGGATTCAAAATGAAGACCTCCGCTTATTAGGGTCACTACAGAATTGCGCCGGCCGGTTAATGAAATGTTTATCCACTTGCAACTCTGGCTGTCAAACATTTTGCAAATTAGCACAAAAATCGCAATTTACACGCAACCAATGACAATAATACCTTACTCGCTTCCAACTTAGCTGTATTTCTATGACTCAAAGATAGAAGTGGGGCAGCCTCACGTGTCCACCGAGATATTTTTAGCCACCCCATGGGGATTCACTTAACACCTGTGCCCGTGTATCGAAAAAATAGTTTGAGCTAAAACTCGTTAAACTTGAGAAAAAATCAGCTTCTCAGTTTGGCCCTATTTTGCTCCATATGGAACGGTCCGCGCCGTGGCCGCTTTGCCTTTAAACCAACCTTAGTCGGCCTTAGGACCAAACGAAAAGTATGTGACTATAACTGGACTTCAGCATAAAGCTTATACACCCCCACAGGTAAACATCAAAATAGTTGTCGAATGTACTCATGTATGTCACCAGCCAAAACCATCTGCTTATTGTCCAGTCTTTAACTTAAGCAAATGACAAACAACGCGATATATTCTAAATTATGTGTAATAACTCGTATGACTCGACTTCGACGGGTAAGCATTAGAGGCAACCGAAATACGCCATTAGCCCCCGTACAATTTTTGTACAAACGTTGCACCACATTTTTGAATCCCAACTTTGAAACCTGAAATTCAGGATCCTGTGTTCGAAATCCGGTAATTTCAGCGTTTGGTTCCGCTTTATTCGGCGTTATTTTTAAGATCCGGTTTTGATCTGATACAAATGTCTGATATATATACACATATAATAAATATAAATATGTATAACCTTGGCCCCCTAACCCAGGCCCGTAGCCAGCTCACCAGGGGGGTAAAATTTTTTACGAGGGGCATTCAAGAGTTTTAATGACTTGCAAGCAAGGTTGAACATTTTCTAGGGGGCGGCCAAAGCCCCCTTGCCCCCTCCCTTTGGCTACGGGCCCGTCCGCAACGAAAAATCCTACATCCGCCTCTGAATTACAAACAACGGAACCATAGGACTAGAAGATATATAAAACAATTCATTTGAAATACCATAACAGTAAATATGTTATATCCAATATTGCACGCAATAAACAACAACGGCTCCTGTGATTGTGGCTCCTGAACCAAACAGTGTAAATAAACAACCTCAAATTTTAAATATTAAACCCGCGGCGGAACCAAGGGGGCACCGCGACCTCGCTCCCCCGACCAAAATGAGTCCAACCCCAAAATTTAGTGCAAAACCAATACTAAAATTGCGTTTGGTTGTCTCTCGTTGGTTTTATTTGTAAACTTTTTGTAGACTTTTATCGTTTACGCCCTGGTCAGAAATGTTCGAATCCGGCAATATATAAACGCTTTGCTGCAACAAATCGCACAAAAGTGACACATATTTCCAAAGGCTGCAAGGGGTTTACGTGATATTCGCTCAAAATCAAACGGTTCTCTGAAGAAGAAACCGGGGTTAAACCAGCAGACTCGTCAATATTTAGGCGACGGGGGGCACATTTTTACAACTTTTTTTTGTATCCGGAGGGACTCGATTGGACGGATCAACCTTAGTTTAGGCAGCGATAATTGCATTATTTGATCATTGCAAGAGTAATTGCCATTTTTTGTCAGAACCAAATGTATTTTATCGGTTTTTTTCGGGGGCAACCCCCCAGTTAAAATTTAATTTGGTAAATGCTTTGAGAATAACTCTGAACTACCGTTACAACACTGCTGCAAACGGGGAGACGACATTAATTTAATCGCACAAAAGGTTTCGCGTATTTACTCTCTCGTGCCCCCTCGGTTCGAGTGTAAATCAACGACGGACGTAGAAAATGTAAAACGGAGGGAACCCCGGCTCGAAGCCAGCTCACCTTGCTAGGGGGGTTAAAAACGTTTCAGGAGGTGTATACAACGGTTTTCGTTGACTTACACGCATGGTAGAAAATTTTCTAGGGGAGCCAAAATTTTTCCAGGGGGTTGAGGCCTCCTGCCCCCTTCCACTTGGCTACGGGCCTGAGGGAACCTGTAGCGTATCCCGAATTGTCTAAAAAAGGAGACCGCGTGAGATATAAAAGTGAGAAAAATTTACGAACCAAGCGAGCAAATAGCCAAACGCCACTTTAAACCTTGATATGAAATCTTGGTTTGATCCCTGTTTAACGAACCTCGGCCGGGATGGCCATTGCTTGGATCCGCCAATGGAGGAAAGCAATGAAACTTAGCCCGACGCCATGAACATTTACGCGCAGCGTAATCAGACCCGTAACAAGATTTATAAGTGGGGTTAAACTTTCCTAGATTAAGTCCAAAAATTTACTAGAATGCTAACCCCTGATCCCCTCAGATTACGGAGTTAAGCACAATATATGATCAACCCGTATCAGTCTGATGGCAGTGACCAAACTTGGAAAACATCGCGAGTGCACAGAGCGAGAAGCTAGGGTCACAAACGTTTCATGGTTCACGGATTAATGGTATAGACCCCCATGTATAACCTCAATAAAAATTTCTGCCGCAGCCATCCCCCCTAAATTAATTAATCTGGCTTCTTGTCTGACAGCGCACATTGATCATAAAAAATTTCAAACACAAAACACAAAGAGTCAGTTATACCCAAATGAACAGTTTTTGATTCAGACACGAGACAAGCAATAAAATATTAATATAACACAGAGAAATGACTGAAAAACAACAAAAAATACAATATTTTCTTAAATTTGTTTATCAATTTTTGAGTCGAAAAAATAGATCCACAGCCAAATATGGATAAACCGGATCACAGTCCAATACAACATTGTTTTTTGGATTCGCATGTGAGTTTAAAAGTTAAGCGAAAAAATAAGTTTGTTTAATCAAAATTAGGCTCATAATTCATGGATTTTCACACCAAATCATTTTTTTGGATTCGTAACCTAAAAGCCACTCAGCTTTGCCAGAACAATTTTTGCGTCATCCTGGTTAAATTTCAACATAAAATCCAAGATATCGCTCGAAATCGTTCATTTGCATTTATGTGTTCGGTTCCTAGGCTTAGGTTCAGCCTTAGACTTAGACTTAAGTTTAGGCTTTAGGTTTAGGCTTAGGCTTAGGTTTAGGCTTAGGCTTAGGTTTAGGCTTAGGCTTAGGCTTATGCTTAGGTTTAGGCTTAGGCGTGCTGAACCTAACTCTACGCTTGTGGAGAAAGTGTATTATTGAATATAAAACATATCTATTTTTCAAAAGGAACTGAAATTTAGCATTCCAAGTAAAACGGAACCATTCATACCACCGGAAATACGTTACAAATACAAATCATCCTAAACAAAAGACGTTGGGCCCCCTCCGACCCCTGCAAAGGACTAAAACGAAGTTTGCCCATGAGCGAACTGTTGAACAAACATCACTTTCAAATGCCAATTTAAGGCGCTGATGACTCAGTACTGCTGGTAGTTGAAAAACATAAATATGACAATTCATTACTCACTTAATATAAAACAAAAATTATATTAAAAAATAATATTGTCCATTGCATTGAGAATAAAAACCAAAATCTGTATTATGAACCAGAAATTGTTAGTAGACGGAAGCAAAAACGAAAAATACAAACATCATTTTCCCAAACGATGATTTGATTGGCTCATATCGAAAAACACTTCAGCCAGACAAACGGAAGGGCAGTCGAAGGTATCGAATAGGCCCATGCGCCTTCAAGTGTCCTGCACTGCAGTCCTGTATGAGTAAGAAACAAAACAAGCGATGTGTTTGCGTTCTGCTTTAGTAAAATTTAAAAAAATTTGAAAAATAAACAAATTTCAAAAAATTCAAATATTTAAATGAAATAAATTGAATTGCGTCAATGTTTAGAACTGTTTTGTACGTAAATGCGAACAAGTGTTGCGTCTATTTTGGACGTTTATCTGTAGCTGTTGAAGTAAATACGTGGTGGTGAACAATCTTAACGGTAGCGATGAACTTTTTAACTATGCCGCTCGGTATCACTAGCGAATCCATATGGAGACAGCGGACGGGTGTACGTCCCTCCGTCAGAAATTTTCTGGCTATAAAATGGTGAGATCGCTACCTTACAATGTTCCCCGTCATAAAATTGACACATATATTCCATACAGTAAAAATTGCGTTTCATACCTTTAGCCAACCCGGCAGCCCTCGTCAGAAATCTCTGGATCCGCCGCTGTTTGGTGTCGGCTGGCATATACGTGATTTGCTGTAACTTAGATTTATAAAAATTGACTTGCGAAAGACAAATATACTGCCATTCTGACTGAGATACAAAATTTTTTATTTCTCCTGATTCGCTGTCGTACAAAATCATAGCCAGAATTACATTTCAACCAGCAGTCGCCGGTTCAACAAATATCCAAGCCTGTAGAGGCAGGGTACAAGTGAGTATTTTTGTAAGGAAAACATTATATATGTATGTACACGTATATATAGCTTTCCACCCACAATTAGTTAACAGTCACTTTTGCAGTTTTCCACCGCCACTACGAAAATGTGGGGTCTGGGTGACTTTTTCACTTGTAAAATCAAAACTGTTTTGTTTTCCTGTTTTAAAAACTTAGTTTCAAGTGCGAAAAAGTGTTTCGTCAATTTTGTGTAATGTTTTTCAGTGAAGTAGTTTTGAACTCTTTCGGTGTGCAAGTATAGAAGCGCTTAGTTTGAGGGGCTTCGGGGGCGGCAGCCCAGCCTCCCCCGAACCACATCCTATTTAGTATCCTTTCAAATCGCGGGGAATCGTGGGGGCGGTAGCATCCCTGGAAACGAAATTGATGTGACAGGGGGTTTTCACTGCGAGAGATAAATTACAAAAATGCCAGTTAACGTACCCATATGCGTATACGATCTGATATAAAAGTTCTCGGTATTTTGCAGCGATATACAAACCATTTTTCCGAAACCCAAAATTGATCAGGTTTGCGGTGAGATTGATTATTTCCAAATGGTTCCAGGTTATACATTATATACCGCGGTGTAAAATGGTAACAAAACTGGTTATGCCATCTGACTCTTGAAAATTTCGCATCCCCATAAAGAAATTTGGACCTACAAGTAATAATGGTGACAACTGCTCTTGCTTACTATTGTTATCTTTGGAATGCTTGCGGCAAAGGCGAAACAAACGATTCAGTTCGAAAAGGTACAAAATTTTGTCATCCTGTACGATCCAGAACGTTATTCTAAAGCTTGTTAAAAGTGCTTTTGTTCTGGTCTTTTCCGAAGCTTCGGTAAACCATATATCCCCTCTATCAGTCACCATGCATCGGACCCGTAGCCAAGGGGGGTCGGGGGGGGCTCACCCCCCGGGAAATTTTTGGCCCTCCCCTTGAAAGTTTTCAACGTTACTTGTAACTCTTGAAAATCCTTGAATGCCCCTCCTGTAAATTGTTTAGCCCCCCACCCCAGCATGGCGAGCTGGCTACGAGCCTGCCATGCAAACGCACATGTTTAGCGGACGCAAAAACATTAAATCACTAATTGTTCACATATTAACAAACCGCTATTTATTAAAAGAAATAAGCATTAATTAAGTTCGTTAACTTTAAGCTGACGTCACATGACAATTTGGTTAAATTTGTCAAATATGCAGTTTAACAAGCCAACAACGACCTATTATTTATACGTACAAATTGCAATTGTTATACTGAATTCTGGTGTATTTCATCCGAGCAAATTTCATAACACCGCGTCAAATGCTGGCTAATTGGCTCGCATACTCAAAATATAATCGAAGACGAATTCACAAACTTTTTCACATTAACATCGCTCGCCAGGATCGGAGCAACAACGTACCATAGTCCCTTTTTAGAGGGTCTCACCCCAAATAAGAACCCCAACCAATGACATGATTTTAAACAAAAAATTTGACAAATGTTAGGATCATCGCACGGGGGGCCACCACCCCGAAATTTCGGGGACCCCCACTGTAGCCCTGCTCCGGCTATATTGTAGTGACCCGAATATCAGGGGGATGGGAGGTAATAAAAGTGCGGAAGGTCGTTACGGCACAAAACCTGATGGCTAAAACTCCTAATTACGCCTTTGTTTAATGCGGTCAAACATTCCAGAAAGCCCCGTGTATTTTTAGAGATTACTATTTTTGGTGACAATGTTGTGGACTGTCGTATTTGCATAAGGTTTCGAGTAGCTAATCCAGGGTGTCTTCGACCCCGGGTCATAACTGATATAATATCCTGTCAACGGACCAATTAGATGGGGCGTAAGAATTTTAGCTAATAGCCTTTATTAATAATGACCACACATTGCAATGTGTTTTTGAAAATAAACGTTTCTCAAACTGAAATTGGCGGTGGTGAAGCAAATTTAGGCCTTTGGCATTTAGACTTTGGCTTAAGACAAGGTTGATTTATGCCTAAGCCTTGGCATAAGCCTTAACCCTCAATCAGTGTAGAGATTCAAAAATTTCTAATCGCGGAAGCCGAACAAATACTGAGAAAAGTTCACAAACGAAGCGAGCAAGAAAACCAAACGCAACTTTAGTACTAAATCTTGACACAAATTGCAGTTTTGATCTGTGTTGGGTGAGGCCTAAGCCTCAGCGGCCCCACTCGGATCCGCCTGCGAACTAAAATGCATGAAATGTACACGAGTCGACCTGAACAACATTTACATATTCAAGCACAGCAAATTTTGCTACAAACCCTTGTTTCTAAGGTTCTAAAATACGGATATACTGAAGTAAACCATCCTATTATTAATAAAGTTGCGTGTCTTCTAAGAAATGTCACAGTTATACTAACAGATTAGCATATTTAATATTGCGTAAATAACTCTATATCGAGTGATAACAAACTCTATTATAGACACATAATGATTTATAAGCGAAACTTATCCACAATATTCTATAAACGCGGATTTAAAATCTCTTAATCTTTGATATTTATCTACTCTTGTATACCCGCTCCCACAAATTGAAATCTAAATTTAGTATTGACAGGCCAAATTTAAGCCTAAGCGTAATTCTAAGTTTAATATTTAAGGCTTATGCCAAAACTGAAAATTTAATAAAACGGACATGTACAAGAATGGATGATTACAGCTAATCATATCGCTTCCCAAAGTTTAACGATAGAAGAAAAAGCGCCTTTGAGATGGTTTCGAATAACCTTCTGGATCCGCAAGGATCAAACCATTTTCATGACTGTTACATACTTCGTTCTGAAATGAAATCCACGCGACGTCCTGTGAAATATACAAGAGCCTGTGAGACATGCTTGTCCTTGTGCATATGCAATAAATGCAATGCACATTGGGTTGTACGGTCGACAAATATAGTCGATGAAAAATGCAGTTGGAGAGGCGGGCTGCGTGGCGCAGTGGTAGAGTTCTCGCTTTAAGGATCCATAGGCTGAGAGTTCGATCCCCGTTCTAGCCCGCTTTTCCAGCTGCTTAGTAGAAAGGTCTGATGTTCCGGTTCTATCTAGACTGACAGAGCCTTTGACCTAAATACTTGCGTGCAGTTTAGTAGGCCCGTAGCCAGCTCATCTTCTTAGAATGGGATAAAAATTTCCAGAGGGGAATACAAGGGTTTTCAATGAGTTACAAGCAAGGTTGAAACTTTTTAGAGGGGGCCAAAATTATTCCAGGGGGCCTGAGCCCCCCCTGGCCGTCTCTTGGCTACACGCCTGCAGTTTATGCGTAACGGAAGTAAATACTACCAGCATGTGAACAACAAAGTTTAACTTCTTAAAATACTAAAAACTTACGCTAATCATGTAAATTAGTTAAATATGTTAATATTTTAAATTAAAATTTCAAATTTTGTAGGGTCGAGTTTAAGATAGGGGTGACTGATATATATTTCCCATTATCAGAGCGAACCATCACTTGCTATTCGGTCTCGAAGTATTTATTTTTCAATCCATTCCAGTTATTTGAACCCGATACACCTTTAACTTTTGCAAGACATTTCTATTGTTTAAATTCGTTAACAAATCTCTGTTATGAATACGTATGGGTGACATTATATATATTATGTATTGAATCATGTTTATAGGCTAATTTAGTAATCAGAATCTCGGCTCATGTATAGAACAGGGCCGGAACCTTTTCCTGAGGGTCTGCAATAGAGTCAGCTTAAGCTTTAGACTAACTGTTTTTGCTTAGGCTTAGGCTTCGGAATATGCTTTTACTACTTTTCCGACCCTGTTCTATACATGGACCAGAATTTCTATCCATTTAAAAACTATAATTGCGAAAAAACGACGCGTATTGATTCAGACTCAACCTACTTAACCCGGGACTTTTCTTTACCCACCTCATCATATTCAGGATATTACAACAGGCATATAATTTTATACCCTGTGAGTCGTCTCAATCTCTATGATATGTTAACCAGGCCAAGGACCTTATAGAAACGAAGCTCCTGGTTAAAGAATGTCTTTTCATGCTTCGAAAACTTTGCAAACTATCAGGTCAAACGCCTTATACAGAAGATGTATAAGACAAAGTTATTAAATTAGCCAAAATTTAAATACGTAATTGCGAGACAAACAAGCAGGATTGCAGCCAGCACACTTAACTGCAGCAAAATATAACATTTCTGCATGAAAACATAAACAATAAATTGTTCGCAAGACGTAAGTTACTTTGAAATGCTCATGTTAATTATAGATGCTTGCATCCTAAACGTAAGCCTAAACCTAAACCTTAACCTAACAAATAATGATAGCCGAAACATAAGTCTAATCCGAATTCTAATCAAAAAAATGCCAAAACCTAAGCCTAAGCCTACATTTGTCCTATCTCCAAATTCGCCAATCTCCCTGTCCCCAAGTACCGCAGGTTTAGTACCGTTACAAACGCTTCAACATTCGACTTTGCTGTAGAAATTTCGGTTTTAGTACACTTACTCCCAAGACTTATGGCTTCAGAAAAAGCTTAGACAAAGCCCTACACAAAGGATTAGGTTTAGGCGTAGACTTATAAAAGACTTTTCCAAAACGTAAGCCTAAGCCTGAACCAAGGTCAAAGCTTAAACCCGTCCTGTTGACGGAAAAATGTACAACAACGGAAATTTTGAAATAAATATCATCAGAACTCGCAGTGTCCCTGCTTATAAACAAAAGTTTAAACGTTTTTCGTCACAACCAAAATTGCCAACAATGCGTCAAATATGTGTGACTCCGTCAACAATACGCAATACAACCCCCCCCCCTTACCGCATAGCCATCATATTATTTCACGAGGGAATGGCTCTCTTTTAATCAGAACGGAGCGAACGGAAACTAATTATTCGGATTTCAGGAGTCCACCAAGTTATTTGCTCTTAAAAAAGCCTTTTTCAAATTGGTCCATAAATTTCGAGACAGAATACGTATCACCTCTGTTCCTCTTTGTATATACGCCTTCACAGTTTTCAGACGTCTTTGGGCAGAAAATTTTCTTCTGGGTCCAAATTACCGCTGTCACAGTGCGGTTTTTGAAGAAGAGTGTAAAAAATATAGTCAACTTTTGAAATATGTGACGTAAAATAACCTTTATATTATAAACAGCGGCGTATACAGATGGGAACAGAAGCGACATATAGTCGAACCCGTACGTACACACAGAAGTGCTCAACCCACCACCCCCTGGAAGAATTCTGCCCGGAAAATTTTTTATAATCTTGCTTGTAAGTCATCGAAAACCTTTGTATGCCTCTCACTGAAAAATGTTTAGCCTCCCTAGCAAAGTGAGTTGGCTACGAGCGTGTATATTGACTTGAAATTTCCGGACAGATAAGAAACAACCTACTTTTACAGGTTTTACAATAATTGCTTGACAGTTGAGTTATGAAAATTCGATACGTGGTCTACGTCGTAGCCGTAGCAATAAATGGGGGGAAGTGTACAGGAATCGAACGGAAGTATGTTCTGAACCCTTTTGTTGAAATGAAATTCTTGCCGCGCTCCTAAATATACATATATACATTATATATGTACGCTTGTATATCTATTATAAATATTTTATGCTTATTGCGGATGTTGGCATCCGCAAAAATTAAGAGCGGATCTTTAGATCCGAATCTGCGTTTTATTTTTGCGGATGTTTTCATAAATAATATCGTTGAAGTTTGTATTCAAAAATCAAAATTACTAACCGTTTGTGACATGAATATTTTCAATTTCATTTGAAATGTTTAATTTCAAACTCACATTCGAACACTGTCTCACGGTGGGAGTCGTTTAAAATCAGCTGTAGGATACGAAGCAACAATGAAATATCGCATAATCATTGGTTAATTACCGTATCCAATGAGCAATGGACAACTCAGACAAACGTTTATCAAGAGAAATTCAACAAAAGCTCACCCTGCACCAGTCTTTGAAATACTTGTATTCGCCAATCAAAATTATCCACTTTCCTATTTTCGCTACGTTTTTGAGTGTCGTCGTTGTTGTTGTTGTCGTTGTTGCTGCTGTTGTTGCTGCTGTTGTTGTCGTTGTTGCTGCTGTTGTTGCTGCTGTTGTTGGTGTTGTTGGTGTCGTTGTTGTTGGTGTCGTTGTTGTTGTTGTTGTTGTTGTTGTTGTTGTTGTTGTTGTTGTTGTTGTTGTTGTTGTTGTTGTTGTTGTTGTTGTTGCTGCTGTTGTTGCTGCTGTTGTTGCTGCTGTTGTTGTCGTTGTTGCGGCTGTTGTTGGTGTTGTTGTCGCTGCTGTTGTTGGTGTCTTTGTTGCTGCTGTTGTTGGTGTCGTTGTTGATGTTGTTGTTGTTGTTGTTGTTGCTGTTGCTGCAGTTATTGTTGTTGGTGGTGGTGTTGTACCCGATACAATACAACTCGTACAATTTGAACAGTCATAACTTTAGCGGTGTCAGTGGCGGATCGAGAAACTCCTGAAAATGGGACCACGCAAGACATAACAGTGGAAGAAAACTCGCGAACGAAGGGAGACAAGCCATACGTCATTTTAGTGTTTAACCTTAATACAAAATGTTAATTTTGATCTCTGTTGAGCGGATTACAGCGGGGTGTGCCAATGGATCCGCCATTGAGCGCTGTAACCACGTAAGGCACGCATCGACACAGATGCCGGCCGCTTTCCAGAAATACTTGGTAAAGTTGTGGCTGTAAGCCTGTGAAACATGCTTGTCCGTTATGTGCACATGCAATGTACTGCAGTGCACTGTATGTATTCTAGCTGGCAGCATACGGTCGACACCTATAGTTGACGAAAAACGCAGTTTGAGAAGCGGGCTATGTGGCACAATGGTCGAGTGTTCGCTTAAGGATCCGTAGACTGAAAGTTCGATCCCAGCTTTGGAGACCCGCTTTTCCAGCTACTTAGTAAAAAGGTCAGATATCCTGGTGCCTACCTAGACTGACAGTGGCTAACATTAGCGACCGTCGACAAAAATATGTGATTGTGGTAACTGATAGCGATCAGTAGAATTAAAATAATATTAAATTTGTGACTTTTCTATCATTTTGTATACACAGTATTTGTCAAAAAATAAATTTTGATTTCACAAATTTTTCATACATTTTTCAAAATGCAAAATTAAAAAACTTTTTTTCCTAATTTCAAAATTCCTCAAACCCAATCACGTACAGATAACTGTGGTCAGATACTGTAACTATTCTGGATGACTCCGACACGACTCCTAAATTAAACCAGTAACTCGTGTAAGGGTGGCGATATACTTGTCCTCCGGTTGTCGGACGGCACTGAACGGTGACAAACGACTCAGGGCTGTGTGAAGGACGGCGCCGCATGACAAATACGTGCCCCCCTACTAATAATCCCTTTGGCTTTCTGCCAAAACATAAAACCTAATAATTTGTTTACCTGTTAAACTGAAACCGACGATTTTGTAATGTCAGAGGCATTCTGAAGTGTGAAAAATAGAAGTTCAACCGTTGACAATGACGTCTTGGATCAAATTACACTGCGCGATGATTATTAGATGCCAGCAACAGTAGCAGCAGGAAGGTGTTTGCAGATACCGTCTATTATATTATTACATTTGAGTCTTTGACGAACCGAATAAATTTGTTTTGAACCAGTTTTCTTCAGCCGCCACCAGTGTAAAATGAGTAATTTTAATTTTTAAAATTTTAAAAAAATAATTTTTAAAATTTAAAATTGACGCTTGTTTATTTAGTCGAGGCCTCCGTGAAGCAACCACAATAATATTTCTATCATTAGCATTGTTTTAAGTTGCGGCGAACATGTATGAAATTCTAATTTATTATATTTATTTATTTATTTATTTGTATCTAAATTCAAGTTATTAATGTAAACTAATTAGCACAATCTGAAATGATTAACTAATCAACATCACCGACGAGATTACGGCTAAAAGAAAAGACAGAGGAATCATGATATGCGGTACTAAAATATGATCACCAACGCCATAATTAGAAGCCATATTCTCAAATGCGTGTAGCATCCATTACCAAATGGTTGATCTGTCTTGAAACTTTCGAATCAGTGACTTCGAAATTTATACACCATTTTGCCAATAACTGCGCGAATTTGATGATGACTGAACAACATCGTTGGCTGGTGAAAGATGCTATACACATTTGAGAATATGGGCCCAGATATGGTGCCAAAACCATTGACATCTGTCTTCGGCATGTGTTGTTTGTGGAACATTTACCACTGAAACGCATGACAATAATTCTGAGCGGATCACAAAACACTTTCACTATCGATAACAACAGGCATGGACTGACTACAATGCGGATCGGGTGAACGTCCGTTGAACTGGATGGAATTTGGACTGCTGGGAAAATGGAAAATTTTACCGTTTTAGAAGTTCACCTATAAAATACGTCTGGCTTCTCGTTCGCTTCGCTCACAAGCTTTCATTCATTGGTCCTGCCACTGTTTTGACAGCTCGCAGATTTGACTGTAAAAATGGTTTGCATGGCTGTGTAGTTCAGTGATTAGAGCAGCGGATCGGTAATCCGTACGTCGTGGGTACGAGTTGCACGGCATCCGTAGCCAAATTTTCGTGGAGGGTTTTATATGGTACTGCTTAACTTATAATTACAACTATGAATTATTGTATGTCGACCTTTTTTAACATTTTTCATCTGTTTCACAAATTTAAATTAAACTTTTCTAAAATTCCTTCTGTTCAAAATTACCATCTGGTTAACTGGCACAAGTCGCACAAGCGATCAGACCCGTAGCCAGCTCATCTAGCTAGGCTAAGTGCAAACAAGGGTTTCCGCGACTTACAATCAAGGTCGAAATTTTTCTAAGAGAGAGACAATTTTTCCCAGAGAGTATTCAGCTTCCCTGATTCCCCTCCATCTACGGGCCAGCTCGCGATACGGGTTTAAGGTACGTCACGTAAACGGATGAACAAAAAAAATCAGGAGGGATTCTTACTGTTTCAGCCTCTTTCATATGGCTAAGCGAAGACAAGTGCAAAATCATCAAATTTCAGTGTGGTTCATTCAAAATTTCAAAGCCTAATCGTTGAGGAATGTGTTAGTTTTAAAAAACAGCACGAAGAAAGCTGACATTCGTACTCAGGAAATTTTTGAGGAAGTATAAAATGTGATTGGTGCAAGTAAACGTAGGGACGCCCGAACTAATTTTTTCCAAAGACTGTGAAATTGCGGCACAGCAAATAAACCAAAACGACGAAGCTAACAAATGCAGCAACGAATTTGATGTTTGGTCCAATGTAAAGAACAGAGGCGGAACAGTATTATAAGCATATTCTTAAGCCTAAGCCTAAGCCTAAGACAAGCAAAAAATTAGTCTAAAGCTTAAGCTTACTCTATTGCAGTCCCAAAGAAAAACGTTCCGCCACTGATCTTTGCATGCGCCGATATTTAATAGGCAGTCAAAGGTCAACAAACATGTATATTCGTTTAAAAACCTTGCGAGCGAAATGAACAAAAAGCCAGTGTATTTTTTGCATTAAATGTATTCAATTCAAATACAAAAATTTTAGCTTTTTAGCTTTTTCGAGCTTTCAGCGACATCCTTATATTTTTCTACGGATGTGGATTATGGACTGACCCTCCTGATACGCTAGTTCCCACATGCCAGTAATGTTCAAGCTTATTACCGGTTTCGAAAACTCAAATATTTTATGGACATCCGGATCCGGTAATACCTGACGGTGAGCTATGAGACATATAAATAACATATGTTAAAAAAGCGATAGAAGCAAACAACAAGCCAAACGCAATTTCAGTACTAAATGTTAACGCAAAATTTTGGTTTTGATCCCTGTCAAAGCCCTGATGGGTATCGTCTAGACCTCCGACCTCCTGGGATCCGCCAATGTTCTCGTTGGCCACGACTGACGCTCGCAAAAACCTTTTTTACTGTATTGACCAGAATAAGAGGGGGGCAAGAAGAGGGGGTCCCCATTTTGAGTCCGAATCAATAGGAGTCCGTATCCCTAATAAGTGTCCGTAGCACATAGAGTCCCTAAGCCCTAATTACAGTCCATAAATGTCAATTAACCCTCCAGGACCAAATAATTTGATTTCGAAACTGTAAAGCGTACGTAAATTTTGAAAGTAAATTCCTAAATACAACCTTGTATAATCGCTCAAACTATTGACACAAGACAAATAAACGTTTGATTCAACGAATAATTGCAGTATCGGATATATATCAGTAACGAAGGGCGGCAGAGCGTGGGTTAAAAACAAATAACAGTCCGTAACCGAATAACAAAGTGGGTACCCTCTTCAGAGGCCAAATAAACATTAGTCCCCCTCTTATTCGGGTCACTACAGTACTCGACGTTATTTTGTTGCCGAAATGAAACGCTAACACCGTCACTGAATTACAGCTTCAATGAGGATGTGACACATCGCAACCGCATGGTATGAAAACAAACACCGCAGTCGGCTTCAGATCAAAATAAATTCAATTTTGCTTGAAAATCTGGCAACACCGAGCAGCTTCTATACGCACAACGAGAGAGAAGACAGAGCAGTGAAACAGAGACTAAAATTAATTTAAAAACTCACCGGTCGATATTCAAATATACAACACGCAATAGAACAGAGCCGATATCAGAAAAAACCGTTTTTTTTCTAAACCACAGGGGGTAAACCATACAAACCGCCCGCCCTGACCCCCCTCTTCCATCTGAATTCAGCATGGTCTGGTGAAAACAGTTATTGAATGATTAGTTAACGATTGGCCAATTCTATAATTTAACAACCCAAATTTGAGTCATTTTGAGCAATCGCCAACCCCCGGCATGTTTTGATGGCTCCGGTTAAGCCGCGATCAAAGTCGGCTAAATTAGAGAACATACACGCAAATCGGGGTTATATTTCGCGTGTTTCACTGTTGTATTTGACTTGATCCGTGTTTCAAATATAGCTTTTTTTCATTCCATGGTAATTATCACAAACCGTTAAAGGGCGACCATCCGTAGCCATGGTTTCATTTCGGGACGGTATCCCGGCTGCTCAATGCTTTAAAGCCTGTCACCTGTGTCATTTTTGTGACTTTGTCTAAAATTTCAGGATACTGATCCATACCGGGTTTTGTATAACTCATTAATAATCGCAGTAAACGAGTTTCGTTGCTCGACAGCATCCAACTCGTCTGGAGCGTTTTAGCCGAACTCGCACGGAGAATAGGGCGCAAAATCCTTCCAGCGGTAGCTGACATCTCACTTTCCCCGTCCGGCCCAAGTTGGAAATGAATCATGATTTACTGGTGATTTTAATTGCCAACGAAGGATTAAACAGTTTACCAGTGTGGTTATAGTCTATTACTATTGAATTCAATACCAGCAACATTTACGTGTTTGTCACAAGGGTCAACCATAAATTGAAAAATTTTCTTAAATGAATAATAAATAAAAAATGTAAATTCAACTGACGAATTGAGTAAGCAGATATTGACATTAAACGTTAACTCGGGTGATGGGTTACTTGCCTGTGGCTTGTGACAGTGGTCCATTTAGTGATTGGTCAAAGGTGTTGTTTTTGGCTTTTTCTTTGGTTTTTTTTTTGGCTCTGTGTCATGTTGGGGAATGTTACGTAGGGTGAGAGGTCCAACCACGGTTCGAACAGGAACTAAATTTTGCCGGAACAGAAACAGGAATTGAATTTCTTTGCATGAACCGGAACAGGAACTGGAACCGGAATTTGAAATAATTTTCATCACCGAATTACTGTTGGACTTTTCGTGAAAAGTTTACGAAAAAATGGATTAAAACCAAATTTTGAGCTATTTCATAATCAAGTTTTGTTATTATGAATGATTCGACACAAAACCGTAAAAATTCCGGTTCCTGCATCTTTAAATGCAGGAACAGGAACAGGAATTAAATTTATGCAGGAACACCGGCCTAAACAGGAATCCCGGTTGAACCCTGGGTCCAACTATTAACATGGATTGAATTAAAAATAGATAACAGGTAAGAGTTGTTCTCTTGAAAAGCAAAATAAATATCAGTCTCCCTTCTTATTCGGGGCACTACAGTATAATGCTGGTGTGGTATCATTGAATGCTTAAACCATTTAAAATAGTAAATACCGGTTAACTTTAAAGTGTACCTGATCATATGTTGTGGACTGCAGATGTTTGTACAAATTTGATTTAACGTAAAAATTAAATTTCGAAGCCATACAAAGCTAATAAACGACAATAAAATATAACTGCCGAAACCCTATTGTATACATTTTCGATTCTAAAACAAATCCTACACATTTGCGGCCCATGTAAAGACCCCGGGGCGGGGAGTTTTTCTGTGGGACTGGAAACGAGTAAGCTTAAGCTTAAGACTAATTTTTTGCTTGGTTTAGGCTTAGGCTTAGGAATTTGCTTATAATACTGTACTGCCCCTGTTCTTTACATTGGCCACATTTACGAAGCTTTGCCATCTTTGGCCGTTTGATGGGATTTCAGTCTTAGATCCCGCAACCTAAGAAAAATGTTAACCTCCACAATATTACGTTAATAATGATCTTATCTTGTCTACCGATAAATTTCAGCAGGGGATATACCGTCTCTATCCATCCGTTTATATATTCCCCTGTGTGACCCCCCTAAAACTGTTTAGTGTGTCACCAAACTAAACTTAACATTTACTTTTAAGCCGCAATATGTTAGCTTAATTAAACATATTTTGCGCCTTAACGAATGAATCGACCCTGTGTTTCAGAACAAACAACAAAGTAACTCAACATGGCGCAGAAGTGATCAAAAACGTTTTGCTGCAGATGCCAACAGATAATGTCACATTATTTAGTAACGGGACTAAAATGGTTTTAGGGCTAAATACTTTCTAGACGGGTGAAATGATTTTAGTAAACGCGAGCCGACTTCGACCGTCTGCGTTCGTTCTACAGGTTATAGAAAGCAGAAGTTGGGTCTTTTTCGTTGTCCACGCCGCCGCCGGCGTTTGGTCAAAAATGGTTCGATTTTTGACAATTTTTACTGATTTGAGTATTCTCATGACGAATGCTATTAATTGTATAATTTATACGTAAACATTAATTTTTGAAAAATTCCATTTGTTTAGGTCTGTAGTCATCTGACCTTGAGACAAAGAAAAATTGTCAAAAAGTTGCCATTTTAAATCGTTGGCAGCGCTCAAAATCAGTTATTCGACAATAAATTGTGAACCCGCAATCACAGAAAACTTAAAATCCTACCACTAAGCTCCGACAACGGCATCAAATGATACACAAATTGCTCAGCTTTGGCGGAGGGACGAAATATGGACCCCCTTAGGAATTTAATTAGTTTAATTCATAGATTTCGACGCGCTGAGTTCAGTGGTACCATTTTTAAAGCTGCAGGGTCCCCGGTTCAAAAGTTATGGCCCTTCAAATTTCAACCTTTAACTATATAAAACAAGCAAAAATGATAATCAAATTTGTTCAACGAATACACTTGGAATGATAGATACTTCCACTTCCAGTCTGTGCGTGTTTGCGAAATAATTTCGAGGGCCATAACTTTTGAGCCGTTGGTCATGCAACCATAAAAATGGTACCGTTAAACTAAGCTCGTCGAGATGTATAGGATAGGCCACCTGTTTGTTAAATTCCTATTCCGTACCTTCGATCACAACTTTTTCACAACGAATATTATCAGTCCCCAGGTAAAACCAATGCCTTAAAAATCGAATTTTTCAAAAATTCAAATATGAGTGTGACATAATCACGAGAAATCATGAGAAGCTCAGCTGTACAAAAATTTTCAACATCAAAACACTTTTAGCAAACGCCTTTGAGCTGCGAGATAACGGAAGAGATCCAAAAATTCCGTTGAAAACGAATTATCAGCTTATCCTGATAAATAATACTTTAATATTTACCTCAAACTTATGATGGCACACTTTATTGTATAAGAATTCATAATTCAAAAGCATGTAATATATACATGTACATATAAAAAGTATGTATGTACATAAATCTATATATTAAAACTGGAACGCCCCACATACGTATTTTGGGCAACTTTCCAGCGTTACTTTGTTTACAATAAGTTCTTAGGTAATGCACGTGAATGTTCTACGAAAAAAATTTGCAAGAAAATTTTTGTGCTTTTGCTACTTTTGCGCATTGCGCAACGCTGGCGGACTAGTATATATTATATACTATATATACATATATTCAAATAATAATATACATACATAAACATATACATATAACTGTCAAATTCGGAGCAAAAAACACGACATGGGTGTAATTTGTTCGGACACTGAAAATAAACTACAGAAATGACACACAACCACAGAGGCTCAATATTGAAAATTGAATTATTTCAACTGCCGCCGGTTGCTCAAAAATACACAATTTTGATTCTGCGCTGTTTTCTCTTTGTCTCTCTCATCTTTTCTCGTTTGGTTTCTTTCTTTCTTTCATGTCTTTCCTTTCTTTCTTTCTTTCGTTTCTTTCGTTTCTTTCTTTCTTTCTTTTCTTTCTTTCTTTCTTTCGTTTCTTTTCTTTCTTTGTTTCTTTCTTTCCTTCTTTCTTTCCTGTCTTTCCTTTCTTTCTTTCTTTCTTTCTTTCTTTCCTTTCTTTCTTTCTTTCTTTTTCTCATCCTTTCTTCGTGTATTGATTCATTTGTATTTCTTCTCTTATGTTCGATGTCTAGTTCTGTCTGTCATTGTCTGTCATGTACCCTATGAGACCAAGGCGCCCTGATGTTTTCGTTGCTACCTGACAAAAATGTAGCAGAAAAAGTTCAACCGGAGATCTGCTTCCGGGTCAGGCAGATAATAAACCGGCTCCGATAGAGTTTTGCCAGAAGTTCCGGCAATGAAATTTTCCGTAGTATTGCAAAAAATTTTATCGTTCAGTGCGTTTGGTTTTCGTGTTTGGTACAAGTTTCACGAGTTAATTACTGACATTTTTTCCAAAAAACTGCATATATTTGCTAGAATCAGCAAATTTAACATTTTATTTTAACAACGTAATTTCATTTTACATCCGGCTTTGGCAAATTTTGTTGACTTCCAGCTCCGGTATTTCTTACGTCCGGTTGTACTTTGTAACAGGTCAAGAGCAGGACAGTTCAAACAAGGAAATCATGCCAACTTCCGAAACCGAACATCCGTTTAGTTCTAAGTTGAAAAGGAACCATCAACGTCTGATGATCGAAATTGCATCCATTTGAAAATAGGGCCAAAAGGCGCTAGCGGATAGGGGCCCTAACGATGTCACCAATGGATCGTGGTGGATCAAAAAATTTCTGATGGGGCGAAATAAATGATTGACATTAATAATAATGCCGGACCAAAACTGTCATAATTTCATTGATGTCATATTCTTCTCTCTTTCTGTCATTCTTATTCTCTCTCTCATTCTCATTTAATTTTTTCATTCTTTTTACAATGCTTTGTTTCTCATTTATTTCTCATCTCTATTCTTATTTCTCATCATATCTCCTTATACTTGGTTTGTGAATTCTTCTAAAACTGTTTTTCGGTTGTTGTGCCACCAACTCGTCTTTAGTTCTGTCGAACAGAGTAAATTTATTTAAATTTGACATTTTTTTGGTCAAAAAATAATAATTTTATTATTTTTGCCCACATTAAAGCGTCAATAACCGCAGTCCAATACTGAGAGACTGAGAAAGCTTTGGCGTATAGAGCCAAGTTTAGCCATGAATAAAACGGAAATGAAAAAATACGAAGACTACATTATTTTACGTATAAACTAAGTGTATTTTTTTCATACTTTTAAGCATATTTTAAGTATTGATAAAAAGATGATAAGTATCAAAATAGAACTTGATAACTTGGATTGAAAAATGGGTGGGCAACCCACAATGATGGTGTGGATTCACAAAATTTCTGAAATGGGGGCCCAAGCGAGATATAATCAAACAAGTTCAATGGCAAATAGCAACCCATGGCAAAATCATGCCACAACAGATACTCAACTGATTCGATCCGTCTGAAAGCAACGTATCAAATTTATTAGACAAAAGTTTTTTTGATTTATCCAAAGGGGGCGTAAGGGCACTCAATACCCCCCGAAGAGCGTATGGAGCTTGAAGTGGTACGATAATATTTCGACGACACAAGTTCGGTGCGTCATGACCGGATTATACAAGACAGCAGCGCTACGGGGTCAACCAAACAGCTCTTGAGTTACTCTTTCGTGTTCTTCTTTCCCTCCGTTTTTCTCATTTACCTATCTTCCTTGCTGCGTTGCGTTATCCGATTGTTATTCTTTTGCAAACCGTTTGTTAGCCCCACTTTTCCAAAACCTTATAACCACGAGCGGATCGCGGATATTATACCTGGAAGCGATAATTTACAAATTTTTCGGACTTCTACAGCCTTATCCTACACCCTCTAATAGTACGGGTTTGGAGCCGGTCTGAGTATTTAAAGGAGGGATATACCCCCCGATCCTCCTGTCTACATACCGGTACGTCTAACTAAGATAAAAAATACGGTCAAAGGCAGATAATTGCCTTAATTGAAGACTGATACAGTCACAAACACAAGCAAAACACACACAATTGGCGTTTATGTACCTTAACGGGTTACCATTAATCAATATATAATACAGAAATAAGGGTTCGCTTTGGGATCAAGGGAGTTCACCGTTCCAATTCTTTGAAAAAAGTTCATTTCGGTAAAATAAGTCTAAATTAGCAAAACGAGTTGATTCAGGTGCTACAAACATTGAATACGTGAGCCTGTTGTAAAACTAAAGTCATTTCTATGCGTATGTATAGAAACACTATTTTGTACAGCTTAGGAATGACGTCAAAATCTAAACCATGTTCGGTCTAAAAGGTTCGCTGTGACCTTTGGAAGGCATTGTGGGACACACGACTATTGCGGTTATTAGTTGTCGATAACGAACAAAAGCGAAGCCAGGACGGTTTTCAATTTAGAAGGGTATTCGCGCCGTATAATAAAACATTTTTTGCTCAAATCGAAGGCGGCGAGCGAGAAAATTGTTTTTATATTTTAAAATTTGTAAAATATGTTTTATTCTGTTCTTTTTAGAAATTTAAAACAAAAATTAATATTTTTCCTTTCCTCCACGGCTGTGAAATAACAAAACGAACGATAACAAATTAAAAATGCCGCAGGAAACCTACGTTAGGTTAATCGGGTTACAACCTAATAGAAGCTTCAAAAAATGAACCTATAACTCGTGTGTACAAAGTAGGTTAATTGGATTAATATAGCAGCATGAAACAGGCGTGGATCCAGAAAGGCCGATGCTGAACCAGTCCCAGATCCTGAAAGGCCGATGCTGAACCAGTCCCAGATCCAGAAAGGCCGATGCTGAACCAGTCGCAGATCCAGAAAGGCCGATGCTGAACCAGTCGCAGATCCAGAAAGGCCGATGTTAATTTATATTTTAGAATTTTACAGTTTTTGAGTGAATCACAGCGAATGCTTTGATGTTTTACGATTGCCTATTGTGTCGAATACGGCAAAATTGTTTTTAATATTAAAATTGTGATAATTTATAAATTTAACAAAATTTGAAACGGTAATTAATTACCGTAACTCGGTGATTTAAAGTAAATACTTTAACTTTCGATTAAAAATACAAAAATGTAAAATTCGACCAAGTGTAACAAGTAAAACAATCATAGGTTTCCTTACAATCTCAGTTTCAACAAAATTAATAATATATTTGAACTGTTAATCTGTAATACATCAAATTTGGCCGGTAATTTCAGTATTTGCTTAACTTAAGTACGCTGTTAGAAACGATGAACTGATTAAGTAATTGCTTACTACATACTTATGTATCAATAAAGTCTTTTTCGCACCACTAATCCCCTGTTTTACTACTGAAGTGTGCCGAAGGAACACGCCCCCATCGTTGGGGCGTCAAAGCCAACGTGTGTCAAATACAAGTATAGCGGTAAGAATTGTCCAGTCTTCATGCGCAAATATAGTATATACGTCGTAGTCCAAGCCGTAATACAGCCCAATTCCGAATTGGGCTAGTCCAGGGCGGAATTACGATTTGGGCTAGCCCACGGTGTAATTCTTTATCTGCTGCAAGTACACGCATTGTGATTGGTTACTACCTTACTGCACTACTGAAATACGATTAGCTGATGCGAATACTCTTTTCAGATTGGCTAAGTAATCGATAAGTAGCAGTTGGCTACCAAGCAGTTTGTTTTTTACAAAACTAACTTGCCGCCATCAAGTAACCAATCAGAAAACGCACAAATTATCAGACATGATTCCACCTTGTGCTAGCCCACGTCGTAATTCCACTTTGGACGAGTCAAATTCAGAATAGGGCAGAATTACGACTTGAGCTTCGACATATATATTAAAATTAATATATTAAGTACTGCAGACCACATTAAATGTTTGACAAAAAGTATACTGTAAATCTGACGTGCCATACACTTGATCCTAAACGCTAACTTTGCCATGAACCCCCTGAGTTCATTCTTTCCCTGTTCGATACCACATTTGTAAGCTTATAAATAAATTTCAAATCTATTTCGAACATTTGAATGTCATAATAAATTTAGCAATGTCGCCGGCAATCAATTTTGAGTTCCTTTGACCTGCCGTCAAAAGCACACCGTCATGAACATAGTGAATATACACATACATACATATATACATAATGTACAACACTGATGCTCTCTACCTTTTAAGTACCGTTGGTACTACTGGGCCTGGAATCAGACGAATCAGAAAAGGGTATGGGCAAACGATTCAGCGGCGCTTAAAAATTTTTGACTTTCATTTAAATTTAAGAATTAAATTTTTCATTTTAATAAATGATTTTAAAAAAATGCGGCCAAAATTTCAAATCGTTTTTGGTCGTTTTTATTGTGCCAGATTTAGAATTGGCAAAAAATGTCTCATGTGTCACAACTGGGCGACAATTGGGATTTCATTAAAACAAGAAAAGTTCCCCGAAAGATAAATTTGAGCAAGCGAGAAAATTAATTTTGACCCACATTTGAATTGAAAATATTTAAAAAACAATAGGAAAAGTGTCTATTGTCATCTTCCCAAGATATTTCGAAATGATATGTGCCCGTGTATACAAGCCTCACGCTGAGACTCAATTGTCATAACGTTGACGTTGATGACTGGGACGTATACACAGGGAAATACGGATAATGGCTGGGTTTCCAAAACCCTACGTAAGTACAACTTAGTACTTAAGTACAAGCTAAGTAATTACTTAACCATTTTGTCGTTTTTAAAAGCGTACTTAAGTTAAGTAAATACTTGAGTCGCTTACTAATTTTGATATATTACAAAGTAACCGTTGAGGCATACTAACCTTTGTTTTAATTGAAATCGAACACTCATAGAGTCTGCTTAATATAAAGCGAAACTATTACGTCGTTGTTATGACAATAGGTCACATTGGCATTTGTTTCTTTTTGCTCAAAAAGTTAAGTAATTACTCGAAGTCGATGAGTTAAGTAAATATTTAACTATAACTTAAGTAAATACTTAAGTAAAATTTCACAAAGCCAGCCAATATATTGTTTAAAATTTATGAAAAGACTTGAAAAACACACTTTTACAAGCTATAGAATAAACCTGAAAATATACATTTCTCGCTCGCTCCCCTCGTCCGAACAGACGTAGCGGTTTACCGTCTACCGAACCGAAATAATGGTTGTGCGTACCTGTTCAGTAAAAGCATTAGGTTCTTTTGCGATATAAGCTTGCCGCTTTCAAGAACTTATTAGGTTTCTTTGTAAAAAAACCAGCCGACCCGATGCTTAAGTGTGTGACCTAAAACCTTTGAATAAAGCGTCAACCAGCCAACTGGCGGTAAAAGTAAAAGATTCTGGTTTAAAACTGACAAAAAATGCACACTTTTTAGGCTCATCCGGAATATGCGAACTTGTATGACGGCGCCGTTTAAACGTCAATGGTACATGACATGGGGGGCAGGGCACCTGGTATCTGAAAATGGTTGCAGGTGTTCCGCTCACGTCCCCTCGGAAATTAACAATATTTTAACCAGAAATTAAAGTAAAAGAGTATAAAATTGATAAAGTTGCTGTTGTTGAGATTAAAATTTGACCCCTGGTGAACCCCGCTTGTGTACCTAAGTCCAACATACTGCCACCGGGTATACAACGGCGGATATATACAAACGAGACAAAAAACGGGAGGATAATATAACCTTGTTCTAAATATAGACGATTGTAAAATGTTCTCAGAAAGTTAAAGCATAGCGACCCAGCGGACAATGTCGGATATATAAAAGGAGAAACGGATACATATCCGCTTCCGCAATTTCGGCAAACACAATAACACTTTTGTACGCTTTGAAACTATCAGGTATGGGTCCAGTATCTCATATATCCTGCTGAAATGAAATCCATGATAAGCCTATGGCATTTGGTTTAAGCATTGAGTCATAGACGCAGAAGTGAATGCCGAGAAATGGCGGTTTGTATTTGCCGCACGCCGCTGCGTCCAGCAAATTAATTTTGCTTTGCAGTGACGTCCGGCACATACTTAAAATAATATTTCTGATATTTAAGAAAAAACATCTTACATTTAAGACATATAATTAGCAAGGTGCACTTCAAAGTATTTCTGTTACAACAGAAAAGATTTCAGAAACGTTTTGAAATAAAGTCTGAAAATAAACGTTTTTCAGTTATTTTTTGAAAAATTCTCTTTAATCACACAAAAACTTGTCAGATTTGCTACAGAAAATACTTTTCTGAATAAATTCAGAAATCGTTTTTTGTGTGAGTAAAGTACAGCGTATCCCTTACTTTACGATACCGGTCGACATTAAAATAGTCAAAAGGCATAACGCTACGCTCACTGTAAATCAATTATTGATTCGTTGTAGAATACATTAAAAACAGCGAAAAAAATATTCTGTGTTTCTTGAAATTTGTCGAAATTTTGTAAAAAAATATTAAAAATTAGTGAATTTCAAAATCTTGATGAGTTCCATAGGACAGTGCGTTGGCCAAGCCCCCGGTTTGCGCGCATTCCGTCGGACAGGTTTTAAAGCTTGGCATTTATAAACATCGAAACCAGAAATTAATAATAGGATTGGGAAGACATTCAGGTTCCAGATTGGGGCTGTAGGCATATGTGGGATGGCGGTGGGTTGAGCCTGTTTAGAAAACCTTTGACCCATCTCGAATACTTTCAATCTCGTTTGTCAGTCATTGGAAACCCTTCAGGCCCGTAGCTAGCTCACTTTGCTAGGGGTGGCAAAAATTTTTTCAGGAGGGGCATTTACGAGTTTTCAATGACTTACAAACAAGGTTGAAACCTTTCTAGGGGGGCCCAATATTTTCCAGATGGGTATGAGCCCCCCTGCCCCCCCTTGACTACGAGCCCGAAACTTTTGTATGACTATCGTAAAAAAATTTTAGCTTAACAAGGTGAGCTGACTCCGGACGTGTACCAAAACGAAATTAGCTAAAATTAAATCGTTTGGATATTGCCAAAAAATTTCAGCTTGGATAAGCGAACAGCTTCGCTTAGTTTCATATGTGGAACAACGGTTAACCAGACAAAATCCTTAGTTTGTTGCGAACAACGATATAATTTTGTCAAATAAACTGAAACAGCTGCGTTTATCGACAAAAAAACTATCTCAAACAGTAAAAACGCTCAAGTTTTTGCTAATTTCACAACTTAATCAAATTTAGCAAATTTTAAAATAACAAAATTACTTTTTAACAAATTTTAATATTTTAAAAAACTTTTTGTAAAATAACTTAATTTTACATTATCACTGCCGGCAATTTGACTAATTTGCAACGCAGGGGTGCGATACATACAGGGGGACAGGAATTTGTCGCGTTTACTTTGTATAAAAATTTGGGCAGAATAATTTGTTGACAATTTGCAAACCAGGTGTGTATAATACTTAGAGAAATTTAAAACGTATAACTGTTACGGTCGGTATTCTTAAATGCGTATACCACCCATCTCTCCAGTTAGTGAATAGGTTTTTAAACTCACAAACTCCAGCAGTTGCGAATCTCAAAATATGATGCATAGGGTCCATGAAACGTTGAATGTGTGTTGAATTTCAACGTTCGCAATTCAACTATTTCTAAGCTACAAAATAATGTCTCCAACTGAGGCTTAACGTACTGCAGAGTCCGAATATACGAGTCGAGAGGTAAATAAAAGGTCGAGTTGTTATTTTCAGTCTAAATCATTGAAATTTCGCCAAGCAGGATACTCATGTGTTAATCCGACAATAATGAACTTAACCCATTGAAAATGGCTGGAAAAACGTATTAACGATGTGGTCCAAATAATTGGACCAGATTGAAAAATAAATAACAGTCCGGAATCAAATACTGATAAGGTATGATATCTGGAGATGTGAAATATATATTAGTCACAATTGTCTTATTCGAGTCACTAAAGTAATTATTGCACCCAGCCAGCCTTACGGTTAGGCTTCGTTTATCAGTTATTCGTTAGCTCAGGTTTAGGAATACGCTTAAGAACAGGCCTTCGCAGCTAAAACTAGCATTGCCTATATTCTCTTGCAGACTCCCAGCTACAAATTACCATGACAGGTGAGCTGAACATTTCCAGGAGACACACGCAAAGATTTCCGATGACTTACAAGCAAAGTCGAACCGGTACTGAAGATGGGGGGCACTCAAGGGGATTAACCTTACGCCCCTCCCACCATGTGGCTATAGAGACCCATTTCCCTGTATACGAATGTGGTCCGATACCGCGGTGAAGACACAAGCAGTCGTTGCTACAATTTGATTACGGGAGGGTTAATTCAACGCAAACGCAAACATTTCAACTCTACAACGTTTTTCGAACATTTGTTACCCCTCGTACCGGTCTTATGGTTCATTTTTCATGTTTCCTTTGTCGATCCTGTAGAAATTTGATGAGATATTCGGTCCCTTTGTATTGTTTCCGACATTTGTTGTCTTTTGTATAAAAGTTGAACAAAAATCCACATCGAAGCTGCGTTTATCAGTGATCGAACAGAAAAATCTCACATCAAACTGTGATGTTTTTAAATACAAAATAGACTCTGTTTTTTAATAAAATATCAACTGTAATTTTCTAAAACAAAAGCTCAGCTTTAACCAAACCACAATACTTTCTACAATCGAGAAGGTAACACTTTTCTACATATACATATACACATACATACATATATCCACATATACATACATATATCCACATATACATGCATATATCCAAATATACAAACATATATACACATACACATACATATATACACAACATACATATATACACATATACCTACATATATCCACATATACATGCATATATCCAAATATACATACATAAATACACATATACCTACATATATCCACATATACATGCATATATCCAAATATACAAACATATAAACACATATACATACATATATACACATATACATACATATATACATCTATACATACATATACATACATATTAACATATACGTACACTTATATAAACATACACATATATATTCTTTATCGTACGCTCGGCTTTAGGTATTGCGTTGCTTTACATCTGGGAGGTAAAGTCAAGTTATTGATCAAGTGAAGCACGAAAACAATACCCGTGGTTAAAGTTGTACCTGTTGCATGATCATAAATACCGAACCCACGTTCATAAGCAGTAGTGAACAATGACAGATTCAAAGGGGAAACCTCAGTCTGTCCCCCTTCCAAACAGGCACTAAAACTAAGTAAGGTTTAGCACAATTATGGCCAAGGGCGTCGCCACGAGCGAGGGGTATTGGGGGCCGTACCCCTCCAAATTTGGCTGGTGTCCCCTCAAAAGATACGATCTACAAGTAAATAATCTTGAAGTGCAAATGGGGCGGGCGGGGCAAAATGATTCGATGCCTCCCCGAATACAATTGCCATTCCCCTTGCGTTCACTACTGGGCTTGTGCCAAACGAACCCTAAAAACAAGAAAAAACAGGTTTTGCATACTTTAGGGTTGCGCTATACTTGTCGTGTGGCGCGTCACTGTCCGTCACCGTGCGGCATCGTAGGTGACGGACGGCGCCGACCGGGTGACGGAAGGCGCCGGACGTCCACAAAACGGATCTTTTCGATTATCCCCGCAGCCTGAGTTTGCCCAAAAGTAGTCGGATTTTGAAAAGTTTTGCATATTTGAGCTTCTCATGATTTACCCTAATCATTTCACACACGTGTGAATTTTTGAACATTCAATTTTTCAAGGTCCCGACGTCCCCCGGTTCGGGACTTAAAATTTTTTTGTTCAATAGTTTAACAAATTATATTAAGCGTGCCAAATCAGTTTTTTAACAATAACCCGTTAACCAATCGTCTGATTACGAAAAATGTAACACCGATGGAATCCTGCTCTGTAAGCTGCATCGAATGATATGTAATTTGTCAAACTTTTTGACAACATTTTTGGGTCCCAAGGGGGGACCTTGGGACGTTGTCAGAAATACACATTTGGCCATGGAATGACCAGGGGAGGCCATTTGAAGCCCAAATCTGCCAAACTTTTCAAAATCCGACCACTTTTGGACAAACGCGGGCTGGGGAGTGGGGGGATAACCGAAAAGACCCAACAAAAGTATAGCACAGCCCTTAGAAAAACCAGTTGAACTGCAGATGTCAAAAAAAACTTTTCTGGAACACACTTTTTATACCGTATAGAAATTGAAAATACACGGTACGTCCAACATAATAATACTCTGATCATGATGAGAAAACTGAAAAATAACATATATACCAGCGAAGCAAGTGCTTGCCAAATATATATAATACATATACATATTTTGATATATTCACTTTATACGTATGTAAACTGACGTGCCAGGGACATTTAGCAACGGGAATGGGAAAATATTTATCCCTAAATTTTCGGATCAACGTTCAAAATATACCTTTACAGGACCAAGCCAAGCCAGGATACTGGAGGGACGCCACGCTACTGCCATAGAAGAGGGAAAGATTGTGTTGGGGGGAATATGTGTCTAGGCAATATTTCCACGCGGAAAGATATGGCTGGAAAACGTTTCCGGGGAGAAAAATCGTCTTAAAGCAACGTTTTCCGGGGTGGGGGGTGGTAACAGATTTGACGGGAGAACAATCGGCCTAAAGCAAATTTTTCCGAAGAAAAAACATTTGAGGGGGGGGGGGGCTGAATCGGTTTGTTACACCGGTTCGTCTCAGTTATAAAATATTCTCACTAAAATATATCAAAATGATATAATGCTACTGCATTAGATGTATATTACAACACATACATATAAGCACATACTATTACATATATACAACATATAATACACAGCCGGACTGTAAGCCAAGTTTCATTCTGAAGGGAATACAGATTTCTTGTGTTCGAGCGTAGTGAACAGAGAAAATTTTGACGACCTGCGAAAAATCAATGATTCAAAATTGGCCCATATATAAAACAGGGCCGGAACAGTAGTCATATTCCTAAGCCTAAGCCTAAGCATATTCCTAAAGCCTAAAGCCAAAGTAAAAAAGTTAAAAGCGAAAGCTGACTCTATTACAGCCCCGCAGGAAACCGATTCGGCCCTGTTCGTATCCATGGACGTGAAATATAAATATGTTTGTTTTCATGTGTCTTCAATTAATTTTGAAATATATACTCGATATTCTGTTTATATATACGCTAAAGTTGTATTCTTACTATTTACAGGAATTTATATATAAGCAAGGCAACGTTTATATTCACACTGTACATTTAAAAGACACGAGACACACAGCTGCTGTGTTGGCTTTGTGTGAACATTATTTAGACATATTCATATATACCGGTAAAGGCCCATGTTACTTTTAAGGGGCGTTCAGGGTTCTGGTGGCTCTAAAAAAGAGTTGGTTTAGATTCTAGATTACATTTTTTGCTTAGGTTTAGACTTTAGGCTGATGCTTAGGCTTAGGAACTCGTTTTTGCAACGCCTAGGCTTAGGAATACGCTTTATCTACTGTTACGCCCCTTAAAGTAACATCGGCAACAATAGTATACCAAGGTTATAATACATAGGCATATGTATATTCCCTTAGCGGCGAGATCTAAGGGTGGATGATAAAGGTGTGGCCTGGTGCCGATTCGTATGTTGTTGCCGAGTCCAAAAAATGTGTGACTAAAATGTATTGTTCAAAATTTTCTTATTTGAAACACTGGTCATGTGCTCATTGAAGGAGCGGGTTGTGGTGAATGCGGCCCCTTGCTGGCATGTATGATGATCCGACCTTGGAAACGTGTGCAAGCGTAGTTTTATTGGCTTTAGAATATATAACTTGATGCGGGTCCGTAGTGAAGGGGAGTTTGGCCTGTCCCCCGAAAAATTTTGCCCCCCCCTGGAGAATTTTCAACCTTGTTTGTAACTCATTGAATACCCTTAACTGGCGTTTCTGGAAAATTATGAGTCCCTCCTAGCAAAATGAGCTGGCTACGGGACTGACTTGCTGGCTGTTTCGAGTAGAAATATTTTTCTCGCTCGCTACGACAATCATTGGCAAGAAATTCTTGGATCTCATTTCCTTCATAACTGCTGCTGGTTGTACGTCTGTTTTGGCTGTTCATGATGTACTACAAGGTGGTCGGACCCGTAACCAAGGGGTCTCAGCCCCCCTGGTAAAATTTTGGTTCCTCCTAGAAACTGAAGGTGGTCCAAGCTGGTGTTAACAGCCTCTTCACTGAATTAGTTTTGCTCTTTGAATTCATATCTGAAGCTGTAACAGAGCAAAGGATGCTTAATCCCTTCTCACATTGAGTTAGGCAACTCAGCGTAGGGTATATGCGTTAAATAGAATATATCGCACCGTGTTTAACAATTGCAACACGTATACATTGTACTAAATCACCACAAGACGTGAGAGCCCCCTCGGGCTCGAGAGTCAAGCTCCTATAGCTGAGTGGTGATGGTATACGCCTCCCACTCCAGTCACTGGAGTTCGAAACCTAGCATAAAAGTAGGTCTCAGAGGAAATAGAAAATATTCATGTGATAAAGGGTTAAGAATTTCTAGGAAAATGTTGGTCCCCCTGTTTGGGATTTTTTAAAAGTTTTGGTATACAAATATTGAAGCTTATACACAAACCTGAGTGCGTTTATTGAAGTTTTTGAAATCTTTCAAAATGTCCGTATAATTTTCCACAATATAGAAGACTGCTTGAATGAAAACTAAAAATATTAATGTTTTACATCTGAGAAGTCAGATATTCTTTCTCAACTTGGGCCATACGCCGTCGAACCTATGACAGCCATCAAAACACCACCATAAGAACATAGGTGGTTCAACGAACCAAATTGTATCATGACAATTTGTCGCTCGACAACTCGTCGTCTGACAACTTGTAACCTGAAATTTCATCGACTGGACAATTCATTACTCTATGCTTTAGGCTTAGGCTTAGGATTACACTTTATGATTACGCTTGGAATATTAGCTTTTGCATTCTGTTGGGCGACAAGGTGTAGGGTGTATTAAGTATAGGGCGGAACCGATGGTGATAAAACGAATTGGAGCCTGACCCAGAGTTCAACAACTTTTGCCAGAGCGGGAGATGAAGCAAAATTTAAGTATTGAATTTCATAAGCTTAAACCATAAACTCTCCGAATCTGTCAAAAAATTATTTAAAACTTCCGTTTTGAAAAATCCCACTAAAACCTTCAAAATTGTCCCAAAGCTACAAACAACCTACTGAAACATTAGGCACAACTTTGATAATAAAATCAAAATATTAATCACAATTCCGGCCGGAACATCCGCCAGAAATATATAAATTCAGCCAGAAACCGGAACCGATGGTATACATCCGTGTGTTGTACCTTGCCTTCAATGATATTTTTTCACATATAATACATCGCCGCCTGCGGTGTCTTTGAAGTATACGGCCTGTTTATTCGGGCAGGAAGGCAAAAGGCGGCGGAAAATGAAAAACGGCTTTTGTCATAATTGACAATCATTCGAAGTTTTTATTGTGTACAAGAAGTAGCCATATATGAACGTAATAGACCATAAACAAAAAGAGACAGCTAAGTGACTTTGAATAAATGGAATCAACTGACACTTCGAGATCCGTATTTTGAGTCTGAATAAATAGGAGTCTGATTTTCGAATTAGAGTCCGTATAAACGGATACAGTTCATCATTACTAAAGTATAAGCATCACTTATCGTACTGTAGTGACCCGAATAAGAGGGGGAATGATAATTATTTGGCCTCTCCAGAGGGAACCCCCCTTGTTATTCGGTTACGGACCGTTATTTATTTATAGCCCACGCTCCGCCACCCTTCGTTACTGATATATATCCGGTGCTGCAACTATCCGTTGAATTTAAAAGTTTATTTGTTTTGCGTCAATAGCTTGAACGATCATGCAAGGTTATACTTAGGAATGTACATTCCAAATTTAAGTACGCCTTAAAGAGTCGAACTCAATTTTATTTGGTACTGGAGTCATTTATGGACTACAATTAGGAATAACTGACATTCATGGACTCTGATTACGATTTAGGGACTATCTGCTCACGGACTCTTATTAGGAATACAGACTCCTATTGATTGGGACTCAAAATGGGGACCCCCTCTTATTACCCCACACCCTCTTATTCGAGTCACTACAGTACACTGCAAATTCCAATGAGTTGATTAATCAATTCAGCTAGCGAGTTGTTTATTTCTGAATTAATAGCAGTAAACATTGGTTGACTCTGAGTTGAGTTAATTCTCACACTCCTGGTTGAGTTGATTAATTAACTCAGAATGAATTGAATCTACTCAAAATTCCGAGTTGTGATAGTCCTAAAACTCAGACTGAGTGATTCAACTCATTGTGAACTGAAATCAAATGACTGAAATTTACGGTGTATCTAAATACGTAAATGCTTCCAGGACCAAATTAAGTTCAGTACAAAATTTGATTCATACACAAGTCATATATTCTATAAATCAAAGCAAACACGGCTGGTATATAACCACATTTTCAACCAGATTACTTTTCTTAGTTGTATATATTTAAATTATTTGGTTTCAAAATAAAGGCAAAGATTCTGCGACACATATGTCAGGCCCGTAGCCAGATCGGTCACGTTGCTAGGGAGGCTAAAAAATTTTCAGTTGGAACGGCACAGAAGGGTTTTCAACGACCTACAAACAAGGTTTAATATGTTCTGTGGGCTAAAATTTTCCAAGACTGAGGGAGAGATGATCCCCTGCCCCTTCCCCATTGGCTACGAGCACGACCCTGATAGACAAGTGACAATTGCGAAACGACGAACACAAGTTAGGATTGCGCTATACTTTTGATGACGTGCGGCGCTGTCTGTCAACTGAACGGTACGGTCCGGCGCGGTTCGTTACCCGTCCGTCTCACGCCGTCCGTCACCCGTACGGTGTTGTCCGTCATCGGAACGGTGCTGTCCGGCACCCGTACGCGCCGTCCGTCACCGTGCGTCACCCGTAGGGCGCCGTCCGTCACGTGCGGGTGACGGCGCCGTACGGGTGACGGACGGCGCCGTACGGGTGACGGACGGCGCCGTACGGTTGACGGACGGCGCCGTACGGGTGACGGACGGCGCCGTACGGGTGACGGACGGCGCCGTACGGGTGACGGGCGGCGCCGGATGGTACCGTGCGGGTAACAGACTGCAGCGGACGGCGCCGCACGCCAAAAAAGCACAGCGCAACCCTTAATATTTTCAAACAAATATATCGCACACAAGTGTGTCTGTGGATTATAAAATAAATGCTGTGTATTTTATTGGATTAAATATTCTCATTTTTAAATGTTTAATGATTTATAAAAGCAGATATGTTTTTACTTACCCGTCCAAATAAGCTCCACCCAACAATAGCTTGAGTAACATAGTACGCCTAAACTACAATAGGCATGTTGTTATCTCAATTTTAAAACTATTTATTTTGGAATTTATTCAAAAATTAAAAAAATGTTAAAAGTAAACAACTTTTTGGTCCGAATTCACAGCTGCGCTTAACAAGTCGATATAAGGGCACCTGGGACAAATAACCAACCGGCCATTTCTTTTTATTTAGTTACCTGAATGGTTAGCTGGAACAACCCACATACGTATTTTGGGCAAATTTCCAGCATTACTTTGTTTACAATTATTTTTTAGCAAATACACTTGATTGTTCTTTGTTCTATGAAAAGGAAATTTGCATGGAAATTTTTGTGCTTGCGCTAACTTTTGCGCATTGCGCAAAGCTGGCACGAAACATTAAAGGTAGAAAGATATCAAAATAAACATTATCGAAGGGGGTTTAAGTCCGAGCATCCCCTTTTTTGTTATTTTTGCGAAGGATTTTCATGAACTTTGTCAGTTGGTAACATAAAGAAGACTTACACATTTTCGTCCAATTTTCAGGCTAAAGGTCCATGTTTGGTTTTTTTGAAACATTACCCTTAACCAATGACTGAGGGTAAACGTAAAAAACCTTCGTTCAAAACTTTTATAGATGCAACCCCGCCCCTGCATTTGCGAGACCCTGAAAATATTAAACTCTTTAAATTCGCAAACGCTTGAATTAATAGTTTCCCACTTTTTTTAACTTTTTTGGCCAAAATTAATCCTGACTTGTATGATTTGACAATTTTTTCTACTTTTTTTATAATTTAAAATTTATTTACAGCCAGCCACTGCACACAACAACTTTTTTGATATTTGGCAGCATCTGTTTTTTAAATACAACAAGTTTGTTTGTAAACAACAAAAAGTAGTCTAGTGATGAGTATTGGATATTTTTTCACAACCGGATATTTACTAACCAAGGTTCAGCGGATGTTTAGTATTATAAAATATAGTTTGGTACCTTATTTTCAAGCATTGTACACATTTGTTCCGGTAAACCTATAAGCCACCGAAAACCTACAAAATTGAATTATAAAATTTTTAATCACATAATCGGACAGGCAATCATCGATACCCCATTTGGGGGGGGGGGGGCAGGGGCTCCCACCCCTAAAGGGCCCCACCCTTGTACTTTGTTAAACTGGTTAATACTTTACGAATCTGGCAGGAACCCACAATGACCTCGAGATCAATAGTGCCTGCTCACGTCTACTGCAAGCTTGTACCACATATAGTAATCATCTATACATTAAATAGTGTTTTTTGGTGCATAAATGTTTTTACTTTTGTTTTTCTGTGGCATCTTAAAGACCCGGCAGTGACCAGATGAACCCGTCTCGTCCATATTTGTGCCCGTTTCCAATAAGGTCCTATGTTATTGCGGTGAAATTGTTTTGATGTTTTAGTTTTAAAACTGCTTATGGATCAACCGCATATTTAGAAAAATTAAAATGTTTGCGTATTTTGCGTTGGTTTGGGAACGGCCCCGGCCGAGCGCCTTTCCTTATCGCCATTTTTGTAACAAATATGACTTTTCAATGCTTTAAGTAATCTAACAACAAAATACAGTTTTTGATAAACACAGTTTTTGACAATAATGTATTTCAGGTTACATCCTGTATGAGCAGCCTGTTATGTCTAATGTTTACTGAACATATGTTAATTTGCTTAGGCTTAGGAATAAATGCATTCTTACGCTTAGGCTTAGGCTTAGGAATAAGCTAATAATACTGTTCCGCCATATATAATTGGTTTGAACAAATTTTGACGGCAATTAAAGCATAAGCCTAACTGTTAGCAGAAAGCCTAAACCTTAAACCTAATTATTGCTTTGTAGCCCAAGGTCATTTTGAATTATAAAACTGTTTTATAATTTTTACTTAAATGTTCAGCGGAATGGTTACAACTACAAACATAGCGATTGGTAAAGAAATTTAATTTTCCACTATGTTAAGTAGAATCGTAAAAAAGTTGTGAAATTTTATAAGTTGAAATTTTGAACCAGATTGGCAAACTTTCGCATAATAAATGGGTTTTAGATGAAACCTAAAATTAGCAACAAAACGTCGTTGCTTAAAGTCATACAGCGTTTTCGAAATGAAATTTTTGCCATTATAACATATTTTACCGCAGCGTCATTTGCCTGTCGTGGTTTAAATTTCTCAATCGCATATTCTTTAAATTATTTGCCTATGATTTATATGACCAGCAACAGTGAAAATCTAACAAAGCATTTTATTTGTATTTTATTATTACAGAAGAATTAACTGGTATTTTAAACATAAAACATACATAATTATGTCCAACGAAGATTTGATCGCCAAATGGAAACCCCAAATAGAACAACTCCGAATAGCAACGGCGGATTTTCTTCCATCGACATTCGATACGGATTTAAATTTGTTAAGATGGGTTAAAGGATGGAACGGAGACCTGGCAGAAATTATGCCACGACTCAGAAAACACAGTGAATATCGGCATTTGCTCGGAATGAACGTCGCTTGTTTTGAGCTGCCAAAGAAAGATACAAAACCGCGGCGGTTACTGGATGCGATGCTTGAATGCTATCAATTTCCGCTCGCCGATCCACAACAACGGGATTTGGAAGGCAACATTTTAATGTTTTACGCACCTGGCGATATTGATTTTATTGGAGTTGCGCAACATTTTCGATGTAGCGATTATATGTGGGCAAATATGATGTTTGGCGAGTTGAGTCAAAACTGTATTCGCAAAGTTGAAGCAGAAACCGGTCGACTTTGTGGCGTAACTTTAGTTGAAGATATTTCAAGTATCGACTGGATGCGACTGATTCGAAATTTTGCTAAAACTGGAGGTCCGGCCGCTATGCGACAAGTACAAGATCATTTTCCGGAACAAACTTCCCGTGTCATTATTATTAATACGCCAACGATTGTTCGAAACCTGTGGACGCTGATCCAAGGATGGTTTAACGAAAATACACAACGTAAATTTACACTTTTATCGGGAGACAATTGGCGAGAAGAGTTGAAACCGTTTGTGCCGCTTGATTTACTTCCGTCTGGATTCGGCGATTCCTCGCGTCGTCGCAGGAGTTCTAGTGTTGCGTCTCAACAACAACAACAACCCGGAGAACAACAGCAGCAACAATCGCAACAACAACAACAAACGCAACAAAAACATCCATGGCCAGCAGATATCGACATGCAATTACTTAAGCCCTCAGTTGCTCGAGATGAACTGCAAACTTTTTCAATTAAACCCAAACGTGGAACAAAATTTGAATTCAAATCCGAATCCGCTGTTCGCCAAGTCATTGAATGGTACTTTGAAAGCAATGGTGAAATACAATTTTCAATTTCCGTTTACGATGAAGAAGCGTCTGTTTGGCGTTTACTGATCCCTGATTACGAGCTTACGGCTGTTTTGCTTCCGGAATGGGGTTCGATTCAAATTGAAGCTCGTATCCGTCAGTTTTGGAGCAATTTATCAGCTCCATACCGAATACGAATTCAGTTTTGTAATATTTCCGGGCGCGTAATTGCAACTAAAGTAAACTGTAAGCTTTTGTTGCAAAGTTTTCAAGATGAAAAATTGCAACAAACAAATGAACAAGAAATAAATGTTGTAAATTTGACAAAAATCAATGATGCAACAGAAATATTGAAATTGAAAATTATGGACAATTTTGCACTGAAAGGCGACAGATGAACCTGGTAAACTTCGGCGGAGCTTTGAAGTGGTTTACGACTGACCGGCGTTTTGATTTCAGCGTCAATCGCACATTCTCATCAAAAGTTACCTGGTGTATGCATGATATTTTGGAAGTTGTATTACTATCACGTGTGAAATACTGTATGAAATTATTGGACTTGTTTACAGTATAGGATCCAGAAACTTTTCGTTAGGGATGCTCGTAATATATGGTCAAACAATCGAGAAGCCAAACGCCATTTTAGTGACTTTTCCCTCAACATTAATGTTAATGCTTAATGCGATTAAGTCAAGTATAAAACCCTATTCACACGTGCAAGTTTTTGCAGCAAAAACTTACACGTGCAACTTGCATGTGCAAGTTTGGGCACAAAGCAGATTTGAAGTTCTTGCAGCTGCAAATTATTCATTAGAATTCATGTGATTGAATTTAATTCGCACGTCTGAACGCCGTCGCAAATCGCTCGAATTTCCTGCACTTGCATTTTTACTGGCCAATCAGAAGCTGTGTTGCTGAGCGCCTTTTGAATTAATTCAGACTTATTGAATTTATTCAAGAAGTGTGAATTAATACAAATATCTAAACTTGTTTGATATTTCGCAGCCGACGGCGAAAGTAATGGGACTAGTTTTAAATTTTTAAGCATTAAATAAAGACTGCATCGCGATGAAAACTTTTTCAAGTCAAGAAATTTCGAGTATAACCTTCTTTGCTCATGAATGTTTCTTACAACTGAAAATTGCAGCTGCAAGTTTTTTGAAAAATTCATTCGAAGAACTTGCAGCTGCAAGTTATTCATGAATATATGCGAAGAATTAATTCGTAGGTATGAATAGTCCTGCAAGTCGAATTCATTTATTATCATTGGCTAAACTGGTAAATTATAGGTTATGTTTGATATTTATTGCAGTGGTCTGCAAATTATTCATATGAATTCATATCAATATTAAGAATAAAAGATATGATTGTTTACTAACACTTGCAGCTGCAAGTATTTCGTGCAAGTTGCAGCTGCAAGTTCTTGCAGCATAAACTTGCACGTGTGAATAGGGCTTTAGGCAAATCTTACATTTATGATTGGTATGAGTAAGCGTTTTTCTAAACCTATTAAAGTCTAAGTCTAGGAAAAATGTGTGGGGAAAATACACGAAAGCCTAAATCTGTTTAAAATCGTCTAGCGTGTATTATGGCTGTTCAGATGCACTAATTATTTATTAAAACGACTGAATTATCATTCGCACCTAAAAAGTTTAAAATATGATATCTACGTTTACAAGTTGGATTATACGAGATATCACAACAATTTTACGCCAAATTTAATTTTTACCTTTCAAAAATTATATATTTTTGCAGGGAGCAACCAAACGTGAAAACTACAGCAGATTAAGGACCGTAGGTAAAGTTTGTCAGAACCGATTGTTAAGAAAATTAGGTATTAAAATGATGCTGATCTTATTAATTTAAGCGAGAAAATTGATAAAAAAGTATTGACAAAATGACTTTTTATGGTTTTGTATAACAAATCCGGTAATTAAAAAAATCGAGCGAAAGTTTTCCTAAGGCAATAAAAAAATTCACTGAACAACATGATTTTTATAAAAATACGAAAAATTTCACTACCGAAACTGCTTCAACCTCACGCAAAACTTTTCCTGGAGCAGATGACCTGTTTTCTGTCGGAGTAGAATATGCTATCTACCTCCGGCTGTGTTCTAACATATATCAGAAACTTGGCCCATGTAAAGATCAGGGGCGGAACGTTTTTCTGTGGGACTAGAAAATACTAAGCTTAAAGCTTTCAGCTATTTTTTTGCTTGGCTTAGGCTTAGGCTAAGGCCTAGGAATATGCTCGTTCTTACGCTTAGGTTTAGGTTTAGGCTTATGGTTAGGTTTGGAATATTCTTTTAACACTCTTCCGCCCATGTTCTCTGCATTGGTTAGAAACTTTGACTTTTTTAAAGAGTAGCGGCGACACTTCTATATTTTTCCTAATTGTGTCAACCAAAGCCCCAGACATTACAATTCCGCGTGATTTATCCACTCGTTTTGCGGCATCGACTGATGTTGGCAAAATTTGATACAATTCAGTTCGATTTACTCGTTCAACCGTGATTACACTAATGCTATTCTTTAGGGAAATTTTAAGCGTCCAAGCTTAAATGAGTACATATTGTTTCAATTTTTTAACACATGACAATGTTTCTGAAGTTAGGCTGTAGCTGCGCTATTTTTCAGGCCGGGGGGCTTAGTGGCTCATTCCCCCTCTGTGATTTTTGACTTACATTTAGGAATACTACTCTCAGGCGGTGAAAATTTTTTATAGCAATTTATACAACCCACTCGTTAATGTTTACCACAGTATCACTGTAAATTTTAGTGAATTGATTTTAACTCAGAATCAGTTGAATCCACACAGCAGTCTGGATTAACACATTGCAATTTAACCAATGACGGATCCATGGGGGCCACCCCGGCCGTGCCCACCACCCAATAGTAGCTCAACAAAAATTATTTTTGGAATCAGGTTAACAGATGCGCACGCAGACAAAATCTGACAGGCGCAATGATAACCGCAAACGGGACAAACCGGTTGAAACAAAAAAATGCCGAAGTTTGGAAATGCGTCTGGCTTCTTGCTCATTTCGCTCACGAGTTTTCAAGACTATCCTACGTTTCCGCAATTGATTCTTTTGATGACTTTACACACTACACAGACCATAAAATAACCGCCAGGTTGCTATAAATGTTAACAAATTTTCTCGCTTGCTACACTCGCTGACTTACAATGTTACTTTACGTACAATGTGACTAAACCAAAATGAAATATTCAAGAATGGAAATAAAAACAGTTTTGGAATCAGCTGTGCCTTATGCGACCTTCCAGTGGATCAAGCATATGAACATTGTATAAGCTTTTACCTAAAATATGAGCTGTACATTTACATCAGCTGAAAATGGCAAAAAAATCGCGCTGCCCGCGAAATGTGATTGATTTTAAACAAGAGTCACTTTCTAGATCTACCATTTTGCAACTTTTGTGTGAAACTGTTTTTTGTGGTCTTGGCAGCTATCAAACACGGGCGTGAGCCCGGACAACCTGACATTAAATACCGAAGAATTCTGCATCCACAATCCTCAAAGTAACATTGGCTACGTTTCGAACAGTATGTACCCTAAAAGGGTGGATACAATAAGCGGTTCATGTATAGATCAAGGCCGGAACGTTTTCCTGCGGGATTGTAATTTATAGAGTAAGCTTAAGCTTTGGACGAATTTTTTCGCGTAGGCTTAGGCTTGTGCTTAGGAACATGCTTGTGCTGCGGTTCCGGTCATGATCTATACATGGACCGGTGCCTTTAACAGGGTATATGGATTGAGTATTGTTAATTAAAATAATAAACCGACCTCAAGGTTTACGATTGAACCATGATCATATTTTATGTGAGGCATAAATCGTAGAAATATTTTTGACAATCTTCAACGCCTGTTAATATCGAATGAATATAACAAATTTAAGTGTACACTGCCTCAAGTTGTTTCAGCTTGAGCGTAGCCAGCATTTAATTTCAATAGGCGCATTATTGTAAAGAAAACAATTTTTGGAGTCAGGGTTGATTTCTGCGCATAGTTTTTGCTTCAGCCCCCCCCCAGTGCGATGACATACTGGTCATTTTTTATTAGGTTTCTTTGTTAACCTGTTTCCTACTCTGTAAGCTTTCCTGTCCCCCTCTGTTATCAATTTCAGGTAGCGATGTTGTGTTGCTTTTAATTTTTATCATAAAATATATTTATTTTTTCTCCGAGGTAACCGGATATATAATATAGGAGTCGGCTTCGGTAGCTGCATGCACTGTCATATTCAAGGGGGGCTGGCGAAGCTGTTCCCCTTGACCAAAGGTCAAAACCAAAATTTTGTGGCAAGGTTGAATGCTAAAATGGCATTTGGCTTCTCTCACCTGCTTGTGGGCTTTTTCGCTGATATGTACCACGCGGCCGCTCCCCGTACTGAAATTTTAGGATCCGACACTTTGTAAATACATAGCGATTTTTTGATATTGGCACTTCAACAAATATAAGTGACATTTAAAACATATGATTACTTGTCGCGCCGCTATTGGATATTCTGTTTAAATTCAATTGACAGCTCTTAAAATGTGACCATCTGATTTGAAATTTCTGAAAGGTTACAGTAATTTTTATCGAAAGCTTAAAATCCCGAGCCAAATCAATAATTGATTTTTAATTTATCTTTTAAGTTTAAAAATACACTGCAAAAATGGCGAGTCAAATTGACTCTGTCCGAAATAGGTTTTTCTTGACAACATAAACTGAGTCAAATTTCGACTCAATTTGACTCTGGCGGAATCGAATTTTGACTCAGATTGTGTAGTCAGGTAAAACCGATTTTGGGGAGAGCCAATTTGACTCACCGTTTTTTGCAGTGTACAAAAAAGCTCAGGTTCGTTCAAAGCATCGTTGAATGCAGCGATTTCTTGTCCAGCCATGGTAGGAAATAAGAAATGCAGGGGGTTTTGTTAAAACTTGTTCACATTGCCGGGGGCTAAAAAATTTAAGTCGGGCATATATACAAGGAATTCCGGTTTTAATGCGATAGAAAAAATTTTTATACACGGGGACCAAACCCTGTTAGGAGGTGAGCCAAAGTTTTCTCTGTTGACTGAGTCCGGCCCCCTCTGGTTTGGGACATTGCTCTTCTGGGTATAATAGGTCAGAATATATAAGACTTTCCATATGTCGAACTGGAAAACAAGAAGGATTCAAAATCACAAGTTACAAAATTCTAAAGTAAATGTTCAAATGGCAGATATGGGCAAATATATTTCTGTATATTTCACATACACAAACTTCCAATTACTGACTGTATTCTCAAATGCGTGTTGCATTGCAACTATAACCAGTAAGCGATAAGTTTTCAAACTGACGCACTCATGCAATTTCGAATCTCAAAATTGCACTGATGTCAAAACCCATGCGAAAAATGCGTTCCAATTTCATAATCTCACCGTTCACCGGTTCAAAAGCTACAAGACAGAGCTACCATCAACAGGTAATAGATGCTGCAAAATTTTAAGAATAGGGGCCAAGATCGCAGACTGAACGTATTACGACACTAATTAGCGCGAAATTTCGGAAATTATTTCCTGAAAATTGTAACAAAAGTAAAACAAACCACAAAACAAACCGCGCTAAACAGATAAATTTGGCTAATTTATGCTAAATTTTAATACCAAAATTTCCTTAAACTCCTGCAAAAATCCTACCGGCGCCGGTGCCGAAGGCCGATTTTCTGCCAGAGCCGACGCTGGAGGCAGACATCCTGTTGTACCCTGGTATTTAGTGGCAAAGTTAACATTGCAAATACATTAATACTCATATTTCGAAGTATTTCTCATTACTGCGCTAAGCTGCGAGATAAGGTGCAAAAATGGCCATTTGTAGCAGTTAATCAAAATAATATCGTTTAGTAATTTTTTATTACATTTACATACCGATTTATTATTTGCATATAAATACATTTTATATTAAACATAATTAAATATAATAGAATATGTATTTAGGCTTTTGTATATTTTCCTCTCACAAGCGTAAAGTCTAAAGCAACCGCCAATATTCTCAAATGTATAGCACTGATCATCAGGTTTTAATTGGTTTTCAAACTAACAAACATTTGCAGTTGCGAACTTTAAATGTTGCACAGAAATGGTGCGATTGTAGTTTGAAAAGTGCGATAAAATTCAAAGCTCTTAAACGTCAAACAAAGTTTATCTCCACCTGGTGATTTCCAGTATTCAAAGAGACATCGTACCTACTCCCTAAAAGCTTAAACTAAATTGATTTAAGATTAAGCTAATCCACCAGTATTAAACTATCTTTTTAAATTAACTAAACTAACAGGTCGGTTTACGCTTAACTTCATTTGAAATCTTACATATTTTAAGTTCAAGCTAAACTTATTGAAATCTTAGATACACGGCTGCTGTTGCTTGTTAATCTAAAAATAAGTTTTCTTAAACTCGTGTTAAACTTAAAAATGCGTTAGTTTAAGTAAAACTTAAAATTCTAGTTTAGTTAGTCCGTCCAGCCATTTAAGTTTTAGTTAAACTGATATTCAAGTTTAGTTAAGCTATAATTTAAGTTTAAGTTTTTAGAGAGTATACCATGGGACAAGACGAAAATTTATTTACAGGAACAGAATCGGTTTGCCCACATATTTTAGTTCAGCAGCAACGTGACTTTATATTGCATGCGCAATTAGAAAATTACTAAATCAAGAAGTACGAATGAATAGTGAGTATTTGTTTCCATGCATAATTAATTAGCGAAATGTAATTCGGTGATCAAAATAAATAATAATAATGATAATAATAATCTAACAAAATGCACAAAAAGTAAAGCATAAAAACAATTTATTCTTTTAGAACAATAATTTATAAATAAGCACTACATTTCGATTAGGACTTGTGTCTTGTCTTTGACGAGTGATTACTCTGTAGAAATTGTAGTCAATGTTGCTTTTACGACTGTATGACTGTAGATAAAGTATATTACTAAGCCTAAGTATAAGCGTTGTAAACTCTGTAATCCTAAGGTAATCCCATGCTCAAATATCGACCAAAATCTAAACCTACTTTTTTGCAGTCTCACAGGATAATGGGACGGTCATAAATGTATTTATATGGCCGAAATTGTGTTAAGTTGATCAGGCCAAGTTTACTGTCCCATCAATATCATCTATTTCATCTGGGATCGAACTACAGGCGTTTTAGGCTTAGGTTTAGGAATATGCTTATATTACTATTGCATCCTTAATCTATACATTGACCACCCGATGTTGTCAGGTAAAAAGCGTATTTACCGTTCAATCATAAGAGCTTGAGACTTGATTGCAATTACTGCATTTTGCGCAATTATTGTTAAACACAATACATTGAGTAATGTTTGTTGCAAACAATTTGGGCTAATTTGTCAACAAGGTGTACACCTACTCAGTACCTGGAATTTTTCCATTCATTTTATTTTTTAAATTAGTGCCATTTATTAAATTGACTTTTAAATCCACAAACAGAATCGTAACAAACATACTGGCCCGTAGCCAGTTATCCTTGCTAGGAAGGATATAAAATTTTTCCGGAGGGGCATACAAGTGTTTTTAATGAGTTAGAAGCAAGGTTGGAAATTTTCTAGAGGCGGCCAAAATTTTTCCAGGGGGCTGTGTCCATATGTATTAGGAATAGATCAGTTATACAATCAAAATAATATTTGTAATATTAAAGAAAAAATTTCTGACATTTAAGAAATATAATTAGCAAGAAAATTATTTCTGTTATGACAGAAAAGTTTTCAAAAAGGTTTTGAAATAAAGTCTGAAAATAAACGTTTTCCAGTTATTTTTAAAGAAAAGTTGTCGTAAATATCACAAAAAATTTTCAAATTTGCCACAGAAAATACTTTTCTGTATAAATTCAGAAATACTTTTGTGTGTATATATGTATGTAAGTATATATAACGGATATTACAGAGTGTGGCACCACAGTTATAATTGAAATTTCTTCGATAGACATATTTTAGGACCAGATTTGAACATAAATCTAATTTTCATATTTTAAACTAAACTGGTTCTTGAGTGTCAGGTTAATTTTTTTCAAATATTTCCATTTCGCTTGAGCAATAAACAAAGAAATCATTAATTTATGATAATGCTACCTTGGTTACACGGCGAAAAACTTGATGGCTTTTATGTTTTCCTGCATGCACTTTTATTTAAAACGTGATTGGTTCCTGCTGAGACAGAGGGTACTGTATCTTGAAGCATGAATTACTTGGATCACAAACAACACTGTTAGCGAAAGACCATTCAGGTCTGTAGGCACTCTCGTACAGTGTCGCCTCACATATACAATTAGGTTTTTAGAAATATCTATGCCCAGAGCAGAAGCAGCCACCTGTTATACCCATTATTTGGAGGGCCCCACCCCTAAAGGGCCCCCACCGGAACCGATTGAAACACAAATGGCCGAAGTTTTAAAATGCGTCTGGCTTCTAGCTTGCTTCATCGCGAGTTTGGGTCCCTCAGCCCTGGCGTTTTATTGGAGTCTCCACCCCTGTCTACTTCGGCACTGTCTATGTCTAAGCGTAATGTTTTGGCTAATTGTGGGGGAAGGTGTACAAGAGCCGGATATGGTACATGTGTAAGGCTATGTTTTCCTGTTAGTGTTGCTAACACTTTGCAACCGGATACAACGAACCCCCAAAGACCACTCGGCAAACGACACGACAATTTCCGGTTAATGGTAAGGTGGATATGAAAATATTGTTCACGCGTTATCAATCCGTAACAACCGATATTTTAGGCTCTTTTTTACAGTCGAACCTATTCCCAATTTCTCTCCGCGACGCTGGTATTTTGCCAACAAAAACGAAAACAACTCGCATTGGCCTAAAAAGCTTTGATTGCTCTAAACATTTATAGTTTTTTATACATAAGTCGGCAAATGTTACTTTGAGGGACGTAACAGTAGTATAAGCAGTTTATTTGCTCTAAACATAGGCGCAAGGATAAACCTATAAAGCCTATAACCAAGCTTAAGCCTAAACCTGGGCAAAAATTAATTTAATATCAGTCGGAATAACGGTACGCACCTGTAAAGTAACATTTGCATATTCGTTGTTTTTTCTAGAAGCTTAGCCTGAGTGCAATGTTTTCGACTTGGTTGCGTGAGAAACTTTGCCAAACCATCATACGCATTCTGAATAGGTCAACTGTAATAAAGTGTACAATTAGCGATGTAGAGTAACACAAACCAGAGCGATTGCTGTGGTCATGTACCCGGAGGGGGCCGGACAGGGCTTAACACCCCCTTAAAAAGGTATGCTTCCCTTTTGCAGATTGAACTCAATACGGATCTGGTTACCGTTGTTTTGACAAAAATGAGGCTAAAATGTTTAATATTTTGAAAAAAAGATGTAAAAATATGACGTAATTTTAAAGTTTCTCGCAACGCTTTTCGCTTTCTGAAATCCAAAAATTTTAACACTTCCGTTTGCGTTATTTTGATTGCTTTCTGTTTCAGTTATTTTTACTGTCCGTTCAAACGTTGCCTTGTCGATGTTGCCCAATCAATTGAATTTGTAAAAATATAAACCAGTCGTAGTGGGACTACATTTATTGAGCGAAGCTCGAACACACGTAAGCAATTAAGGTAATATGCAAATTAGTTATTAGCTAACTATTCATTTATCGGTTTTGGAGGTTTGTAAACAGTCTACGGAGATTTCTCGCACCCAAAAGCCCTTTAATGCTAAAATTAGATTGCTTCTTACTGTAATAATTAGGCTTAATTAATTATGCAAATTAGCCTGTAGCTAATAAACGGCTTAAAATTTTAAAACCCCAATGCGAGGTTAACACCCTGGCTTTCAAACAAAAAAAGTTTATGAAAATCGGTTCAGCCGTTCCTTAGATTCTTTTCGGGCGGACAGACGGACAGACGGACGGACGGACATCCACCTTTCGACCCCCAAGTACAAAACATAAAACGCTTCGCGAAACTCCGAGCTTCGCTCGGAGTTTCGCTTCGCTCAATAATTTGAATTGTTTGGCCTTTTGTAAATACGTTTTACATTAATACTATCATTATTAAATTTTTGAATAGAAATTTATCTTTTAATTATTCAGTAGACTTGCACGCATCTGCTAGAATTCGAGAGGGGCAAATGCCCGTCAAACATTATCGCCCTGACCCCCAACAGTTTTGGCTACGGGTCTTTATGCTATAGTTAAGTTTCAAAAGAAAGACAGTAAAGCCCTATTCACACGTGTAAGTTTTTGCTGCGAGAATTTGCAGCTGCAACTTGCACTTGCAAGTTTTGTCCGAAATCCCGTTCGAAATACTTGCAGCTGCAAATAATTTATTAAAAATCAAAGCTGGGAATTTAGTTCACATGTGTGAATAACCATGCAAGCTCAATGAATTTATTACATTTTCTTTTCATTGGCTGATTAAAAAATGCAAGTTCTGCGTGCAGTTTGCAGCTGCAAGTTCTCGCAGCAAAAGCTTGCACGTGTGAATAGGGCTTTAATGTTTAACATTTTTCCAAACTAATGACAATTCATGAATATATTTATACAACGTTAACATATTCTACAAATATGCATAATCGCTATATATAATAACACGAGTTTGTGATTGTTAATTGTTTCTTATCAGTAGAGCGGGTACCCTATTGCCCATCTGACCACCCTTGTGTGGACTGTGGGCACTTATTAGCCCCCTGAATAACCAATCTGACTTGCTATAAAACAATTCTACGCCTGAGATGCAATTGAGATATTGAGTTATTCACGCCGATTTGGATTGCCGTCGAGTTCGCTAACGAGTTTGTTCCGCCATTACATATTGAGTCTCCTTGTACGTGCCCCTGTGTTAAGCTAAGCTGCCACTCCCGTGGTTGATACCTGAAATACCGCATTTCGCACAAGGGGCCCCCGTATAACCTAGCCTTGGCCCTGGTTAAATGTACGAATACCTATGTTATCAATTTACTGACCATCAAGAAAGCCATATTACCTGTCTGAGTGCTGACTTATAACGGAAACGGCATTTTCGTCTGACGACCTTAAACACAGATGTGTGCGGTTATTTAGAATACCGGTTAAACATGTTCGATAAGAGCCTATTTTTTTACAAAGTTCACTATTTTGCGCCACGGACTGCATTTTCGATAACTTCTCAAGCCAACTTCCTTCCTTTAGATTTCACTTTAGTCTTTTAATATTAATTTAGTTCACCTTCAGTACAAAATCGCCACACAATTTTTCAGAATTAATAAAACTGCGAGCAGTCTTGCGTTTAGTATTCGCTATTTGCTATACCTTATAAATAGAGTATATAAATTTGTTAATATATATGTATATATACTGTATACTGTGAAAACAAGTTGACGCGTTAGGGTCCGTATCGAAAAACGGGCAAGACACTTGATCCACCCTCCCACATAATTTTGTCGCTTCTTCAAAAATTGTTCAGTTTCGATCATAAATCCTGTAAAATAACCGCACGCCTCTCTTGAAACATATTAACTCCGCTATGTGGGTCACAACTACTCGAGGTGTTGGGGGTCGTCCTATCACAGCCGTCTTCGTCCCTCTGGTCGAAAATTGATAGACAGTATTAAACTACGTTTGGCAAATTTTTCAACCCCATCGTTAAAACTGTTAGCAGCAGGCATGGCCAATAGCACGGTGAGTTGACTGCAGGGCGGCACGTATATTTGTTAACAGGTAAGATGTATAAAAGCTATTAATAAGCGACAAAGCTAAACGAATCTCATAAGATTTGTTATTGTTCAGTCTCCGCTATAATCGATTGAACCTAAAGGCAACTATGATTTTAAGGTTTTATGTTTCCCAAGTATCAACATACGGTTGCCGAAATTAACAGAATCCACGACAAATGGTCGCCGGACAACTTGTCGCCCGAGTAGTCTTGTACCCCTAAGTTTAAATGTAAAGATAAACCTAAGCCTTCTTCGAGACCTAAGCCTATAAGCTTTGTGGTGGCACGCCCGTAGCCGACTTACCTTACTCGGTGTGGGGATAAAACTTTTTAAGGAAGAGTGTACAAGAGTCTTCGTTGACTTACAAGCAAGGTTGAAAATTTGCTAGAGTGGTCAAAATTTTTATAGGGGGGCGAGCCCCCGGACCCCACTTGGTTACGGACTCGACTGATGAGCGAGAAGCTGTCGAGTCGTCGAAATTTCGGATTATAAGTTGTCGGTCAGCGAAACGAGTTGTAGCAGCATTAATTTTTTAAAAACCTGTTCTAAATGTAATAAGAAACTTTTAAGTACAAACATTTAATCTAATCACTTGTTGCGCTATAGTTTAACTGTGCCGGACGAAGCCACGGGTCGCCGCACGCCGCCGGACGCTGCCGCTTGCCGCTATACGTTGCTAGCAAAAACGTAAGAAAAATCTCATGTGGCGGCTTTCAGCGGCGTCCGGCGGCGCGCGACAACTACAGCACAACCATTATGTAAGCATCTTGCTTACTTTAAGAAATATATAACTTAGTTTGGATATTTGCCCTCGTTTGTTAAATTATAACTAATGCACTTAAGTCCCGTTCCTACAACCTAACCAATATCCAGTGGCAGAAATGTCAAAAAATTTCTATGACCACTGCTTGAGCCGTACATGGGTTGATTTAGGTTCCATACTAAAGTACGGTCCTTTTAGCTTAAAATTGAATTGATTTGGGTTCAAGCATACGCGGCATGGATATTAATTGCGAAACGTTTTCGACACAAGCGATCCAGCAAATCGATGCATATGTCAGTAGTCAAAGTCGTCGAAAAATTTCAGTCTTGGATCTTGGAGAATTTTTGAAAATTATTTTGTGTGCCCACGACAGGACCTTATACGCACAGCTTTGTCCAACACCAGGATTTCAGGGGTCAGGCCCAAACACGACTTTGATCACAAGAACTATGAAGCAATTTTTAGTTGAATTCAATTGAATTTGCAAAATTGAAATACAAAATGTTGAAAACCACTTTTGAGTCATGGGCAGCAATCAGATTAAGAATTAAAAGTTTTAAAACTCAGACGCCTACCATCTGTGGCTAAGAATGTATTTGTTTATATTAAAAATTGCAACTAAATCTTGAAGCATGTAATATATAATATTTACCAGATGTTTGCGATTTTTACAATCTATCAATCGGTAAGAAAAAATGTTAACAAAATCGGCCCATATATGTTGAACCAAGCAGGAACAGTAGTGTAAGCATATTCCAAAGTCTAAGCCTCAGCAAAAAAGTCAGTCTAAAGCTTAAACTGACTGTATTACAGCCCCGACGGAAAACGATCCGGCCCTGTATCATGGAAACTGTAGAAAAACCGTTGAGTTAGGTCAAATATAGCTTAACCAGCACTGCTATAATTTGTTTATGAATCTGTATGCAATTAATAGCAAATAAAAACAGATAATCAATTATCATTTATTCATTGAGACTAAGAATATAACGTTTACTACAGAACTTTTTTTATTTTGCTACATGAAGAAGGTCGGATACAAAAACCCAAATAAGACTGCTGGCATAGGCGAAGGCATCCACAAACCAGAGGGAGTACCTTGGAATTGTGAGAATTTTGGTTTGGCGAGACCAAAACCAAATGTTCCAGTTTGTGCCTAAAATCGATAGAAATTTTTGTCATTTATTTTTTATTAGGTACACGGAAATGAATTTGTTCGAAAGCATTGGAGGGGTCACGCCTTATTTGAGCACGCTCTGGTTCTCCCTCCGGGTGGTCATTAATGGCAGAAAACCGTTTGAGTCCCCCAAACGTTCTAATTGCAGAATAAGGGCTGCGCTGTACTGTTTTAAATTTTTTAATGTCTTCCAACACCGCCCATCGCCGTGTGTCGCCGTCCGTCAAGATCCGCTTCTGTGCGGTATCATACCGGAATCACTCGCTGTGCGGTGCCGTGTGGTGACGAACGGCGCCGCAAAACATGTACAGTGTCACCATAACAGAAAATTAATTGTTTGTCTGCAGTTATCCAATGGCACTAAAATTCGGCTGTGACATTTTGACATAAACCGACCAATCACAGATGATCAGTTAGAACAACAGTGGGACCAGCAAATCAGGACACCGATGAAATAGTGAAGGAAAACTCACGAACGAAGACTCGCGAGCGAAGCGACCGAGAAGCTAAATTGAGTTTTTAAATTCATGGATTGCTAGAAGTACTCCAACGTGTATTTTCCATTTTTATTGAGTCGTTGTCCAAATTCTATCACGTTCATTTGCCATTTTTCCAGTGTGTCATACGGCCAGTCCATTCCTGTTCGCCTATAGTTCGACACTTGTCATCCATTGAAGAATCTGATTAATTTGAAAAGACATGAAAAACTGAAGTTAAAAAATATTTTTTTGTTTTAAAATTTGAGTAATTGCTGTTATTGATTTTGGTCCATTATTCTTAAGCCTAAGCCTAAGCATAAGCCTAAGCCTAAGCCTAAGCATAAACCTAGGCCTAAGCCTAAGCCTAAGCGTAAACCTAAGCCTAAGCGTAACCCTAAGCAAAAAGTTACTCTAAAGCTTAAGCTAACGCTATTAAAGCACCACAGCAAAACGTTCGTGCCCTGTTCTATACATAGAACTTGATATTTAATGTTTGTCACTGTACTCAGACCGAAAACGGAGTTTCTATGACCCTGTAAAATTGCATGCCTATTCCATATGCTTTTGTTATTTTCAGTTTGAACTGCTTCATATTAATATTTTGCACTAATAATAACTGTTGCGTATAAAAATAATGAAATTGTTATTGTTTACAAAACTGTTTTGACCAATTATTTTTGTAGCCCAAATTTTTTCCGCCATTACTGAAAACCGGACTCCTAAATCATTTATTCATCGTTCACAATAAAAAATTTCATTTTGCCAGCGAAAACATTATAAAACAGAGATAACAATTGTCAATTTTCAAAATTGTCATGCGTTAACCCTAAACTAACTGAAAACTTGCGTTAACCCTACACTAGCACATATCACTGCGCTATCCTAATACGTATCACAGAGCATCTTGTAACACGAGTTAGGGTACGGTTAACGCAATTTTTGCGTTATGGTAAGGTTAATGCATGACAATTTTGAAAATTGACAAGTGTTCGCTGTATCTGATAATTTTTTCAGTGGCGAAACGAAATGTTTTATTGTGAACGATGCATTAGCTTGTAGCTGTCGTAATTTTTTGTTTTAAACCATAGTAAAACCACCAGGGAGTGTAAACCAAATTTCGGTTTCTCTACGAGTTGCCGAGATTGAGTCAAAAGAGTGCCGTCTGCATTTGGCTAATTTTACTCAAATAATGGGTCCGATTCAATATTAAATTTTAACTTTTTTAAATTAAAAAAAGCTGCGTTTGGTTGTTAAAATTTGTTTTTTTCCGTTCACCTGCTGAACGAGAATTGACCGGTTTGCGTGAAAAGTATCTGTACCCGGAACAAACATACCGATCGGTTACGTCGTAGTTAATTCTGAAAAATAGCAAATGTTAAACGTAGTAAAACGGTAAATACAGTTTAAAGCATGTGTTCAGATAAGGCTTCAATCTAAAGGTGTTTTTATAAGCCTTCTAGAATAACTGCCTACGCGGTTATACGGATTGTAAATTTTTAGTATCCAACCTTACTTGCTATTTCTAGATTAGCAAACGCATCATACTGGTTTCTAGGTTTCCAGTGTTTAGAATTATCCAAATGGAAAGGATATTTGTGTTATTTTGAGTATTCGATGTTTGATTGGTAAAGACTTCAACGATGTTAAGGTTGACAAATTATCTCAAGAAAGCAATTTTTTAAACGTATGATATCCATGCAATATTTTTGGCCATTTTACTATAAACCACATTTTAAACTTCAGATAAACCGGTTATATCGCAACATTTTCAATAAGACAGGGCTGGTGTTTGGGGGTTGCGTTTTACGTTTCCCTGGGTCCGCGACTGCTGAAGATGGTAGAGCTTTATTTAGCACGTTATCCATCTTGAGTGGAGCATTATTGGATACTTCTGCTGTAGAGTAAGCTTCAGATTTAGACTAATTTTGCTTAAGCTTAACCTAGGCAAATATTCTGAAATGCGTGTAGCACCTATCATCAGTTAGCGATAGGTTTTCAAAGAGACGAACACCTGCAATTGCAGATATCAAAATTGGTACAGAAATAGAACAAATCAACTGCGAACAATGTGCTCAATTTCGAACGCCGCCATGAGCTAATTCCAAAGTTACACGACCTATCACCAACTGGTGATAGGTGCTACGCACATTTGAGAATACGGGCTCTAAGCTTAGGAATATACCTATACTGGTGTAACAGCCCTGATGTATACATTGTCAGAAATTTCTATAGAATGTAAATAACTCCCTTTTGAACTTATCCTGGCTACACTTGTGCTCCTAACAAACATTTTTAGGTCACGGCTACGTATTTAAATTTTATTTCAGGATTAAATAGCTATGTTATTTTAAATGTAATTAATCATAATCATCACATACATACTGGTTTATTACCTATACTATGCATTGCATCAATAATCTGGTATTCGGACAAACTTAATTTTCAACTTTATCCTCAACCTGAGTTCTCAGTGTTCCAAGAAGCGTAACATTTAGCCTGGTCAAAATGAAGTTTTTGTGTAAGTGATGCGGTTGTATTTAAGCGAAAAATTTTCAGTTTACTATCTGTAACCTCTTCTCACATTGAGTTGCCTATAGGCAACTCAGCGCAGTGTATATACGTTATATAATATATATCGTACAGCATTTAACAATTGCAACACGTATACGTAGTACTGAATCACCACAAAACTGAGAGCCACCTCGGGCTCGAGCGTTAAGCTCCTATTGCTGAGTGGTGATGGTATACGCCCCTACTCCAGTCACCGGAGTTCGGATCCTAGCATAAAAGTAGGTCTAAGGGGAAATAGAAAATATTCGTTGATAAAGGGTTAAATAATTGATTATTTTATAGCATCCGTCTATTTGACACTTTTCTTTTATCATCCGTCGAATGCTAAGTTGATTTTGGATGACATAAATACTGGTAAATTGTAAGCATTTGCATACTGTTGTCTAACCAATGGTAACCTGATGATGCTAATAATAACTTCAACACATCAACAATAACAGAGAAATGTTTAAATGTCGAACTGAATCTCGCCGAACAAAGTCCAACAGATGATTCTAATTTCAAAACTTTGAATTAAAAGTTACAAGACCTATCACCAACTGTCGATTGGTTACACAAATATTTTAGCCGAAATATTTGCAAGTATTTGCCAGAATATGAGAGCATTGTATTTGATGAAACCATCAAACATTAATGTTTTGAAGAAAATAATTATAACAAACAAGAAAAGTGTGTAATTAATGAATAGAATGCATTAAGTGATTGGTTTGCTCAACAAAGCGGTCAACTGTTAGGCTCAACCTTAATAAATAGTTTCGGTATTCATAACACGCGTTTTTGGCACAACTAAGTGCATGCCAGAACAATACAGTATTGTCCATCTGCAGTTTTGCCATGTTTTATGGTATATCAGGCACATGGAACAAGGATGTCCCGGGGATCGCTGGATACTTTTAAAAACAGGGTGGGCGACACCTCTAACAACCAATTAATATTCAAGTTTTATGTTGGAATTTAAAATATTTCAACTCAACTGTTTTGACTTGGTTACTACTTTCTAATGATTGGATACTTTTTACAGTATCGGCCTAAAACTAAAACTCTGATGGTCGCCAACTGCTTCTCTGGGCCTCGGTTTGGCACCACTTCAAATCGGTCCCACGTCATTTGCTTTTTTATTTTTCTCAATTACAAAACAAAACAACACAATATATGCGATTTCAACGCTATTTCAATTATGCATCATTCACGATAAAAGATTTCATTGTGCCACCGAAAACATTATAAGGTAGGGTTAACACGTGTACAATTTTAAAATTGTCACGCATTAACCATACCATAACGCAAAAATTGCATCAACCCTACCCTGACGCATGTTACAAAATGCTTCACGACACGTATTAGAAGAATAGGGCTTGTGACATGTGCTAGGGTAGGATTAACGCCATTTTTGCGTTAGGGTAGGATTAACTGATGACAATTTTGAAAATTGACACGTGTTATCACTACCTTATAATGTTTTCGGTGGCAAAATGAAATTTTTTATTGTGAACGATGCATTATTAACCTTTTTCGCATAAAGTATATAGCGAAAATAACACTCTCTGGTAAGTTTATCTGATCCGCCAACAGGCAAATGGGGTTGATTCTGACGAAAATATTATAGACATTAACCCCTGGTTAAGAAATATGTTGGATAAGAATTTTGGTTAAAATTCTCAGTTGGTATGGACGAATTGTAATTCAGTAGCGAGGGTTTAGCGAAAACAATTAAAAATACATGACAACAGGTGAAACTTTACCATTTCTCAAGACATCTTTTGGTGTGTAAACGTGTATAAATATTGCTTATTAAAATAAGCAGGAGGCAGTGGGCACATTTTTGGACATTGGTAATGTTATTCCCCATATTTAAGATTGTTTCGTTTAACGATGATTTTTTTGCATAATCCAACCTTAGTCTAAAACATTTTTGGCTTGAAAAAGTTTCAAACCACAAAACTGCTTGAAGCGAAGTAAACAAACGTTAATTTCACAATCATGGGCGCATCCAGGAATTCGACAAGGGTAAAGGTACGTTCTGTAAGAACTTCCGAGCCGGTATTTGTCGTTTTGCGTATTGTGTCTAAAAACACCGGTTTGAAAATTGCGACAGAGGGGTTTGACATCTGAACCCCTGTGACACGTCTGTTGTAGTCAATTTTAGGCAACATCAATGTTGCATTGACCCTTCGATTGATTTATTCAGCTCTCGGTGGTAGCAGGCACCAGTTAAAGTTAATTTCCTGTTTAAGGTTCAACTCAGTTTTGGTATGCGTCCCTGGTTGTGTTTGGTAACTCTTGATCTGTTGGAAAAACCAGTTAAAAACGTACTTTTGAAGTTATTTTAAACCTGTGGTAACTAATGACAATGATTACACCACCCGGCAGGAACGTAACCAGGTCTGTATTTTGGGGGAAGTAACTTTGGTGTAGAAGCTTTTTGACTTTCAGATAAGATTATTCTAAACTCGGTTACAAGTTTATTTATTTGTTGTCTTTCTAGAAATTTATAGAGGGGATACATTTCTTTATCCTCCCAGTTTTCTATTCGCTCTTAGTAGTTGTGTCCTAAACGCATACTTGTGTGCAGTTTAAGACCCTCAAGTAGCCTGCTTGACCACTCTCAAACCGACTGATGTCCAGTGGCACTCGTCTGTTATGTGGAACGTCTTAGTACTGGCGCTTGTGTTATTAAAAATTTTAACCAATAAAATATTGTCTTTTTAACTTTGAAATTCTAGACTCGGTTTTTGGCTTACAGTTGAAATGAATTAGCGTCTACTAATTTAGAATAATACCTATACTTTAAATTCTATGTTTTTGGTATTTGGCAATATAAATTACACAGTCATTTTATTGTTCAACAAAACCTATAAATTTTGCTTACATGACCTTTTACAGGAGTTCCTTGAAAAACCGCAGATCGCTCCGCGTTAGAAATTTAAAATTAACTTAAATTAGTTAATTAAATGTATGCCTACGTGTTATATACCAGGCAATTTTTTATTTTTTTTTTCGAAAATTATAAAAGAGGCCTCAAATTGAATTATTGGGTTCACTGCTTATTTGGACATTTTGTAAATTATGTTTTTCAAAGGCTCTGAACTCGACATGTACCATGATTTCGTAAAAATATAAAATTTTAATGTTTCAAAATCTAAGTTGTAATGAATTGTTGGTTTATTTTTCTACAAATATTCACCTTCGCTTACCATATGTTACCGTTAAGGTTTGTAATATATTATCTTAAAATGCAAATTACTAAAATACAAAACAGTTTAAATTTCTCGGCATTTTAGAATTTACGCAACTTTAAAAGAAATTACTTTGAGTTTTTAGAATAATTAGTTTTTGGTGATTGCTATGCAGTGGTAAACTGCTGGTTTGCAACTTAGCAGCAGATATTTAAAAATGACAAATTTTGAGTCAAAACTTTGATAAAATTAAATTCAATTTTTAAAATAGTTTTCTTACTTAAATATTTGACAGTGAAAAACAATATTTAAGTTTGTGTGAAATGTTTTTTATATTTTGGTCCAAATGAGGCTCGATTGTTTAGGATAAATCTGTATTATTTTTGCCCTATTTAACAAAAATACTGTTTAAACATATACACAGGTTGCAGGATTTTTGACACGGAACAAATTACTGATATTGAAACCGTAACTTTTGAAAATATATTTCGGTTTTAATAAATACGCGTTCGCTGAGACAAATTAATTTGCACAATTTTTTGTGTAATTTATGAATGTCGCCGAAAAATTGATTTCTTGTCGAAACGAGGTATAGGGAGGGTAAATTAATCTTTAAACCGTTTGTGGAGTCAACTCAACATTCGGGACCAGGTCAGAATTTAGTATAAGATATGACAACGTTAGTTGTTTGGGCCAATGTAAAGAACAGGGGCGGAATAATATTATAAGCATATTCCTAAGCCTAAGCCTAAGCCTAAGCGTAAGCCTAAGCCATGCAAACAATTAGTCTAAAGCTTTTAGCTTACTCTTTTCTAGTCCCACTGGAAAACGTTCCGCCCCTGATCTTTTCATAGGCTCTTACGCTTTAGGCTTAGGAATATGCTTGTACTACCGTTCCTCCCCTGATCTTTACATGGGCCGTTTTTGACAGCATGCAAAAATATTGCGGAAAATTAGCTAAAAAGCCAAAAATTGCAGTATGAAATGTGCAGTGCCAAAATATGCAATTCGCGTTTTTATCAACCTTCGTTGTCGACTGTTGACGTTTGGAATAAATTTCTCAGCGAGCTGACGAACAGTAAAAATGTCTTGTAAAACAGAAACGGACCCTGAATTAAAATACCTGAAACGGAAACGACAAACCCGCTAAGATTTTTGATAATTTCACTGAAAGAAATACTTAGAATTGCACTAAATTTCATCAGAATTAGTATTTCTCATTCAGGCCAAAACTATTTTAGAAATATAGAACCATGTATTTTTTGCACAATAACAAGGAGAGTTTTTATGAAAAAATATCGATTTAACCAAAATATATTTTGCGTGACAAACGCGGCTTAGCTTATCTATTATAAGCATTATTGATGGTAATTTGTTTTGGAAAACATGTGGTCTACCCGAGAACGGATAGGAGCGTTCTGTATTTCTCACCAAGCATTTGATTCAAAATGTTAAACTTTGAAAGCAGGAGCCATAAGGAATTTGGAAATGATTTGCATTCTCTAAAAATTTTGACAGGGAATTCGTTAAAGTAGCGAAAAACCCCCACAAATATTAGATTTGACGTCTGAATTTCAACAGGACTACGTCTCGGTTTGAAAGCTAAGAATGACACAAACTTTCGTTTAAATGAAAAACTTGAAACCGTCATTATGAGGCTAGCCAATGTTAGTTTTAGGGTCAACATAACTGTAGATTTAGTATTTTTCTAAACCTATGCTTAACTTAAAAACAAAGTCTACAATCTAAGCTTACTCTTTTGCAGACCTACCAGAGAACAGAACCTGTATAGGGTCGGGTTTTGTTTACTCTGTTTTGTAATAAAAACAAACAGCAAAGGAATCTGATATAATTTAAATGATTGCAACTCTGACAAACTAAACTAGAAAATAATTGCTGTTTTGTGCACGTTGGTTATCGCGTTTGACGGCAAAAATTACGTATGTCTAGCAGGGGCATAGCAATTGATATTGTTAATAGACACGTTTCCTACGGTCAATAAACATTTCGAAAGGATATTTTTGTGTTACCAATTAACAAAGTTCCTAAAACTTGTTACAAATTTACAAAATATTGTGTTTTGTCTAATAGTCAAACCTCCTTAGCATAAGTTTTTGATTCTTAATACAGTGTAATTCAATACGTGAAACTATTTTGCGTCGAGTTGTTTTTATGAAATTTTGACTTAGAAAAAAACGTTAGATTTATGATATTTAAACATTCAGCAAAATTGTCAAAATTAGCAAAAGTTCAAATACAGCGTCGTATATGGTTAATTATTGAGAAATTTGTTTCATTTTTGCATTTTACTCATTTTTGTGATGTAAAAAATATATTTAAAAGGACAACTTTACGCCTGTCATTCTAAGTAGGAACCAGGTCTTCAGACATTTTAACTAAGCAGCTGGAAAAACAGGTTACTGGTGGTTTCGAACTGGCGACCTACAGATTTCGAGGCATGCGGCCTACCACTGTGCTACTTAGCCAGCCTCTGCAGCTCGTTCTAACGTCGACTATGTGTCTATCTTGTACAGGACACTGCACTATATTGCATTTGCATATAACGGACAAGCATGTCTCATATGCTTACAACGTTTTTAGAGATTTTTGACCAAAATTCCAAACTTGACCGATGCAAAACGGGACTTAACTCTGTTTCTTGCTGTTCTGGCTATCAAGCAGTTACTGTGTTAGAACACTATATTGTTTAAAAATAACAATTAAGATTGTAAGGCAAAAAATGCTGAAACTTTGAAAAGTCGATTTTAGACTTTTTAAGTTTTCTACAGACAGTCTGTCTCAAGCAGACGTGGTTTACATGGTTTTTTGTAAGCCAAAAGTGAGCCGAAACTGGAACATTATTGTTGCTGTTATATTATCAGTTAAAACTCAGGCCGATATATCAATTGTGTATGAAACGTTTTATCAGTTGGTGATAGGTCTTGTAACGTTCAAACGTTAAGGTTTTTCCATAAATTACAAACATTGGTAAATTCAAAACTGTCTCAAAAGAGGGTTGTACAAGACACAGTAGTGGAAAAAATTCGCTATCGAAGAAGGCGAGAAAGCGAACGACATTTTACTGTTGGATCTTAAGAGTAAATTTTGGTTTTGATTTTTGCTGGGGAGATCTTAGGCTGTGGTAACCCCTTTTTGTATCGGCAAGTGCGTACAAATTGTACTGCTTCTACTACTCGTCTGAAGTATCGTATGACTTGAAATTGGTATTATTTTGAAATCTACTTATACTACATATTGGCTGTGTTTCCAAAATCTTACTAAAGTACGACTTAGTACTTAAGTAAGTGTAAAGTCGTTGCGTAGTTATTTTGTCGTTTTTAAGAGCGTACTTAAGTAAATACTTAAGTTGCTGATTAAATTTGATAGATTACAAATTTACCATTCAGGCATACTAACCTTGGTCAAATTGAAACTGTAGACTATTGTTACTTCCTTGTTATGACAATGGCTAACATTTGACGTTTATTTGTTTTTGGTCGAACGTTTAAGTATTTGCTTAAGTCAGCTACTTAAAAAAATTACTTAAGTATAACTTAAGTAAGATTTTAGAAACACAACCATTATATGTTAGCGACATCGATTTGGCGTATCGTGCAACTCTTCAGCGGTGAATCTGAGATTAGGCTTAGGCATACGCAAGCCTTTTGCCGAACCTAACCGTATGCCTAAGCCTAATACGAGATTCACCGCTTAAGCCAATGTCTTAAGGAGACAAGTGTACATGATCCTTATGGATTTTTGTGGATGTGGGCTGCTATAGAAACCCAAGCGATTAAAACGATCCTGGCACACAAGGAGGTCAAAAAATTTTAAAACGTTACTAATGTATTCTTCTCAGAGTTGGCTCACTTGTTACGACTGTTACACCCCTTGCATCTGCCCTCGGCATTTTACTGAAATGTAATTTTCAATTTAAATTGCAGCTGTAATCGTACGCGACTCAATGCGGCACCAGCCAACATCGCCGCCATCGCCGCGTCTCGACGCCTACTACTCACCTGAGCAACTGGTCGAGTTGTATTCATTGTTGCTCAGCAACGAATCGAATCTTTCAAACGCTTACTATGGTCAAATATTGCAAAATCACTTCAATTCAACCTTAAACGTTTCTGCCCGATCGAAACTTTGTGAATACGAACGCATGCCTTATTTAGAAGCAAAACTTGTGATCGTCGCAATATTTGGAGTTACCATCGCAGTAATTGGCATATGCTTAAATGCAGTCTCTAGTCACGTACTGAGTCGGCCTACAATCCGTCATTCGCACGTTATTTACCTTGCCGTTCTGTCTTTGCTTGACATCTGGTTGCTTGCCGGGTACATCCTTCTATTCAGTGTTCAAATTATTTTCGACTGGACTCGTTGCCTTCCGCTCTACAAAGCGTGGCTTGCGTACTGCCGGCCTATGTTTTGTATTAGCAAAATGATGCAAATTGCGTCGACGTATTTAATTGTTGCGGCAACATTTGAACGCTACTGTATGGCAGATACACAACGTCATTCAATGTTTCGTCGATGGTTGCTGAGATCGAATCGCGGTTCGCGTAGCGCAACAGTTTCTGGCGCAACTGGAGTTGCAGGCGACGATGATACGACCAGTAATCACAGCAGTTCAACTGGTGCTTGTCGCAACACTAAAAATCGCAATGAAAATGGATGGACCCCGCGGCGACGGGCTGCAGTTATATTTGGGATTATTGCAATTTCAACGCTACTTAAATTGAGCAGTTGTTTTGAACTTCAAGTTGCTCATCATCCGAGTTGTGTCGGATTCGCTCGTTACTCAATTGAATACTCGTCGCTTGCACGAAATCGTGCATATCAAATGATTGTAATGTTTTATGCAAGTCATATTATACGCGTATTTATACCGTTCTTTTTGTTGTTATATTTAAATATACGAATTGTAAGAACGTTAAAGGCAAACGTACGAGCAGCTCATAAAGCGTTGATGGTACATTTACAAAATAGCATGTTTGCAGGGGCATTTATTGGACGCGAAAAACGATCCCAACTCGATCAAATGCGTAAAAATCGTGCAAATTTACAGGCTGCAACTCGGATGCTGGTCGCAGTTGTGACGTCACATTTGGTCACAAATGTACTCAGTTTAACAATAACGCTAATAGAACATTTAAATATTGATTTTTTAAAAAATAATTTAATTTTCTACACTCTGTCTGTTGATATTATTAATTTACTCGCGATTGCAAACAGTTCAATCCGGTTCCCGATTTACTATTTTTGCAATAAACTCGTGCGAGAAGAGTTTCACTTTATGGTCGGCCGGCGGCCTTCGCGCGCCTCGTCCCCTTTGGCTCATAAACCGGCCATTCGAAGACGCAAACGCCGACGCCGTTGTGTTACCAATACATCTTCGAGTATAATTCCCGATCGCGTCATCAAATCATTACCGCATATCCCGTCGAAAAGTCGTAATTTTCGAAAAACAAGCGTTAACATAGTTGCACGTGCAAGCTTTAACGTGGCAACAGCAGCTTCAACTGGAAATCCTTTGTTAATTTTGTCGAGTTGCCCCAATCGACACCAACTCTCGTCGGCAGAATCTTTATTGGATGACCAGGCTCAACATAAGCCATTTCGAAGTGTTTCTGTACGAAACAGTCTTTTGTTTCCAAGCGGATCAGAACTTTGTTCAGAACGTAGTGGATCGTTGGCGATTCCTGTTGTTGCAACTGGTGGAGACTACAACGGCGGCGAATTGTTGTCGAAGAAACGATCAAGTAGCGGTGAAGACCAAAGAGATCAACGACAATTGCCGAATACCAAACGGTCGCATAGCGGCGAATATCAAACAGATCAAAGGCAACCGCTACAAGCGCAACAAAGTAGTCAATCAAATAAATCGCTCAGTGGTGCAAGTATGACCGAATACAGTAGAGGCGGAAGCTGGGGAAGTGTTGTAATCCGACACCAGTTGACCGTTGATCTGCTTGCAAACGGCGTCCCAGATGAGCTGTTGAGAAATGTTGAGCTAAGAGGGGCGTGTAACGATAGCGACGGAGGCAGCTACTGTGTTACCCTCACAGTTCCTGCGGGAGGTACAGGGGAGTCACCAATAAACAATAACACGGCGGAATTAAATAAAGATTTAGTTCAAAGATCGGTCAGTTGTGGCAGTCCTGGTGGTGGATCGAAGCAAGAAATAACAATCACAAAAATTAGCGATTTGGCTACGGTTACGAGTTTCGCCGAAAATTCATACGGTTTCATTGATGCTGACGATATTGAAGATGATTTTGTTAGTAGTAACGAATGGCTGCGTTAATTATTTTGGAAAAAATTTCGATCCAACCGGCGTGGAATACAACTAAACGGCTGAACGATGATTGCCAAAAATAGCGAACTTGAAAATTTTTTCGAGAAAATTAACTGCAACTCCGTCAAGTATCAAAAACCCAATAAAAATATAAAATAGCCGTTATTTATGAGATGAAATGGAAGCCGTCTTTTTTAAAAGTAGCGAAAGCTTGGAACACTGATTTCAGAATTTACAAAAAATTAAATTTAAAATATTTTAAAACATTTGTTGTATTTTTGGCATTGGAGTAGAAAATATTCAAGTATTAATATAATCATTGTAAAGTTTTGTTAAAAATTCAATTTTAAGTAGTTTTGGTAAAAAGCTCAATTGTTTGAGAAAAATGTCTATATATCGCTCAGTAATATCGAATAGAAAACTTAATCAGTTCGCATCTGTTTGTAGCAAGCGGGAATACGGTTGCAGGAAAGATGTTTGTCTGAATCAGACACTTCCATCACAGCAGGAAAGCTAATGTTAAAGTATATTTTCATGAAAATGGTTAAGGCTTCTAACAATTTTTCGTAAGCAAATTTTGCACGTTGATACAGTTTTGTTCAAATCTGTACTGTTTCACGTTTTTGCACTTAAAAACTATTTTGGAGTCAACTGTGATTCAAATATCTTTATTAACGATGGCAGTTGATATATGAAAGATATATGAATCGATGTTAAACGCCTCCAAATTTAAGTAAATCTATAGTATTGAAATTAAATACGAAAATTAAAAATTTTCATTCAGTTTAAATTTTGTTCGTTTTCTTATGATTTAAAATGCGTCCTACACGGTAGGAACTAACGAATGAGTTGACATGAGTTTGGTTATGGTTTTAACTGATATTTAAAGCGCTTCAAAAATTGAAAACTCGAGTAAAAAAGTTGCTTTTGAAGTCAAACTTGATTTAATGAATTTTAGTATTAATAAAATTTGTGAGCAAAACAAGCTGAATGATGGACACAATTTGAAAAGTGACCCATTTTAACATGATTCTAAAAGCAAACATAACTGGATATAGGAATGCAATAATTGCAGTAGTCACAAAACGTTTCTTGGTTAAATATGGATTGGAGGTCCAGATTCTCAGACGCACAAACTGGCTTCGCGAATGAAAGAAACAGTTTTACTTTTAAACTTATGAATTTGAAAATGTATGGAAAAATAATTTTATTATAAATCAAAATTATACTGCGTTCATGTTACAAATTGTGGAACTGCTGAAGCATTTTAGTCAAAACGTAAACGTTGACATAAAATTCTGCCAAAAGAATCTTTCAGATAAATAATTATAATAACCAGCAATGTTAAAAATCTTTTAGTGATTTGTGAAAATTTACTAATATTCGAACAATTATTTAGCTAAAATAAGTAAGTACACAAGGTATTTACGAAATTTGCTAATTTGTACTCTTCGCAAAAATGTGTGTACATTTAGAAAGTTTAATTAGTAAAATGACAACAGCAAGTAACACCAAATACTGATAGGTTTTCAAACAAGCGAACTGTAATATTTAGCAATAAAATTTATATACAACTGTATTACAGTTTAATTTTGAGATTCCACAGAAAGTCAAACAATTCAATTCATTGGTTGTTAATTTTACAAAACTTTTATGAACAGGTAAAATACATTGCTAAGAACACAGAATTAATAAACGTTGTAGACAGCACCGCATTCAAGTACTGAGATTCATCAAAAAGTTAGTTGCAATTTAGATTAACAAAATTTTGTAAGATGTAGCGGTCAATGTACAGAATACGGCCGTAACAGTAGCATAAGTTAATTCCTGAGACTAAGCCTAAGCAAAAATTTCGTCTAAAGCTTAAGCTTACGTTATTGAAGTCTCACAGAAAAATGTCCCGCCCATAATCTTTACATGGACCGAAATAACGAATCTCCATTAGTTTAACCCTACCACTAATGTTAATTTAGACCTGTGCAAAAATACTCTCTAGTCAGTTGTAAGATCTGTATGAAATAGGTTTAGAATTGAAGTTAACCTTAGGTTTAGAAAGGCTTAGCTGCAGGATTGAGTTTTAGGTTTAAGCTCTATATCGGTTTTAAACCTGGTTAAAGCATGAAAATAAAATTATTTTATGAAATTGCGGCGGTTTATTTTTAGGGCAGGATTTAATTAATGAAAACCTCATAGACGTTTAACACTGTTTCTGCATTCAGCATCGAGGCAGTACGCTTTGTATCTGATTGTAATTCTAAAAAATATATTTACGTATTATAAATTTAAAATTAAACAGTGAGTTTAAAAGTGTCGCTGGTAGAACATAAGAATTCCGGAAGTAAAATTGATCAGGAACCACAGAGGTCGATGTAATGAAGACCAATGACAAAGCCGGATGTTTAAGTGATATTCGACAAATAGAAAAAGTTTATCCCGATAATTTAGTATTTATTTGTTACAATATCTTATAATTTTTATTCCTACAAGGCTTCTATCAACAATGTTTCTTGATATATACTTAATTTTATCATTTCGAACAACAGTCACTGCGAAATATATTACTGCCATTTGGGACATATATCATAGGATAGGACAGAATTATTTTCTACTTATCATGAATAAATTTTGAGCAGTGTAGAACGTGTGAGCCTGAGCCGGATGTTGATTTTTTGGCCGACACCGGATATCCACCCACTTCCTGTAGTCTAATTGGTCTGTTTTATTTTATTTGGAAATATCTCATTTACTTACAAACCAGAGTACAACCAGAGGTGAAAATAACCGGAGCTGGAACTATGGGCCAGCTAAGTTTGTACGAGTCGGATCCGGAAGGGAAGCAAAAGTAAGAAATAAAGCATGTGTTAAATTTGTTAATTTTTTCAATAATCTTCAAAGTGTCGCAAATGATTTCCAGCACAGTTTTTAAGAACCTGTTTACAGCTTCTAAAAACGTCCCAAAGTTTATAAGCATCCTCGTTGGGCACACGTTTCAATTACAATATGAAAGTTTTACTGCTGAAATTGCCGGACTTCCGACAAAAAAATCTAGCGGCGCCGGAGGCGGACCTTCAGCTGTATCCAGAAAAGAATAGAAACCTATTTCGCTGAGATTGTTATTTTTGATGAAATCAGTATATATATTTTGGATTCAAAATATAAAATGTGGGGTTTGGTTGTAAAGTTTGACCGGGTCAGTGCTTCGGTGTCCCCCTAATCCTGGCTCGAGAGCTTGCAAACTTACTCGCTATGCTCCGGTATTGACACGATATGTTCTGACTGTTCAGCGAATTGGTCGTCGCTTCTACGTAACATTTCAGGATAAAAATACAACTGATAATTTCCAACGTAATCATCCGCTGAGTAGCCTTCGTCTTCATCCCAAACTGTTATATTGACCATTAGATTCACCTGAAACAGTGTCTAAGTTTCCAGTTTATATGTCGTAGGTCCATCTGCTATTCAGGATAATTGTTCAGTGGCCCGGTGCTAATGTGCTATTATGAGTAAATAGCAGTTTAGCTTAAGCGAAATTAGGATTATGAAATGTTATCGCACAAAGGTTAGTCAATGCTGACTTGTTGTCGTTAGGGCGTCTGATCAAATAACTAAATTTGATCAGAGGGTCAGAGTAATAACAGTTTTAGCTTAGGCCAGATAGTAAATTGCCTGAAAAGTGTCTAAAGGCGAAATTGATGCTTTGAGAGTCGAATACGCCCGGTTTTCCAAATATACGGCCTATGTCATGTACGAGGTCTATGCCAACTGGAACACATGAAGACTTTAGGGTTTGAGAGACTTCGAAGCTTAGACTGTAGCTTAGTTTTAGGCAGTGCCGGAGCAGCCAGTGCTGTGGGGGCTCCCCCGAATTTCAGCGTGGGACCCCAAACTCGCGAGCGAAGCGAGCGAGAAGCCAGACACATTTTAAATCTTAAGCGGTTTTCTGTTTCAACCGGTTGCGGTGGGTGCCCCTTTTAGTGGTGGCCCTTCTAAATGGGGGCTTGGGAACGGCTGCTCCGGCCCTGGTTTTAGGTAAACGATTATTTGATTGGCCACGGACTGAATCTTCAATACTTACAGGAAAGCGATCAGTGATTGTGATTGAAGTTAGTGGTCGAGTTGTAGAGTCGTCAAAAGTGACATCTTCTGTATTCGTTGGAGCGTACAGCCGGTTAACTTTTTCGGTACAATCGAATCTAAAATATTATACCAGATGCGTAGCCAGAATATAATTTCGGGAAAGTAAAACGTATAAAACGTCTGATATTTGACAAAATTGAACGTTTTTGTGCTTCCAACAGAAAAAGTTCTTAAACCACAAAGCGTGTGCTGATTCCATGAAATATCCGTAAATGCGCCCGTTGAGTTTTTGTAAGTAATTTAGGCCCATGTAAAGATCAGGAGGAACTGATTTTCCGCGCGGTACTTCAATGGAATAATGCATCGTTCAAATTTCATTTTGGCACCGAAAACACTATAACTTAAGGTGAACACAGATCAATGTTCAAAATTGTCATGCGTTAACTCTGTTCTATCGCAAAAATTGCGTTAACCTTTTTGTAACACGTGTCCGAGACCGACCCTAATACGTTGTCACAGAGCATTTTCTAACACGCGTTAGTTTAAAGTTAACGCAATTTTAGCGTTATGGTAGGGTTAACGCATGATACGTTTAAAGTTTGGCATGTGTCAAACTTACCTTATGGTGTTTTCGGTGGCAAAGTGAAATTTTGTATTGTGAACGATGCATAAGCTTAAGTTTTAGAATATTTTTTGCTTAGGCTTAAGTTTAGTAATATGCTTATACTACTGTCACGGCAGAGTTGCATACATTGACCATAACTTTTTAAACAAATATATATATATATATATATATATATATATATATATATATATATATATATATATATATATATATATATATATATATATTTGTTTGTTTAAACATACGTTTCAAAATAATCATTTTTCTGACACTGATCGATATAAAATACAAAGTCACACGAATTCCACATACGATTTGCATAGCGATGATCGCAACATGAACCTAAAATATATATTTAAAAATTTAAATTAATAAAATAAGTTGATTGTTTTTAAAACTTTTTTAAATTAAAATATTGTGTTCAATTTGTAACATTCCCTAGGGCCATGGGCGAACTATTCATATAGCAAATTAAGAAACAAACGAAAACATTAGAAAATATTCCTTATACAACAAAGGCAGGCAAGTTAATAGAAGCTAAGCTTGATGCCAAAATGATAAAAATAAAACCACATGATTAGTGTGAGAAGTTCGTGATTTTGCCTTAAGCCTGTATTCTGTATCGCCTGTTATGTTCTTTCCTCGATGTATGCTTATCGCTCTGATTTAGTAAACGCGGCCGGTAAATATTTATTAAAAATCCCAACCCAAACCCCGTATGACACCAGATATTCAATATTTAATACCAGCAAATTACAGGTTATGCAATTTAACTGGCAACCCGAGCCGGAATCCTTAAAGCCGACGTCTGAATCTGGTTTAATCCAGCCACTGGCTTTACCGTACCCAATACTTTTGCCGTTTTCCAGAATCCGTGCAATTCTAACCCCATTAGAATTACACCCTGTAAAACCGTGCACTCTAACCCCGTTAGAGTTACACCAAATTTCCGACCAATCTAACCCCGTTAGATTTGGCCAAGCCGTTGTAGAATAATAAATCTAACCCCGTTAGATTTATTAGACTACGTTTCCCAGGTTCTCCGGTAATACCCCAAGTTTCCCGTTTAACACATAACACCAGTATCCAATACTGGGTAATTTCCTGCGCCCTGCGCAATACACCTGTAACCGTACGCCTGATTCCCTTCACATATTAAGCCTCCGTGACTATTCCTATACCTAATATACTTCAAGCCTTACTTACCCAAGTCCGCTACTTTTCCAAGAAATTCGCAAGTAAAATCCGCAAACCGTATAACGCACACAATCCAACAGAAAATTCTAACGCACCAATTCCAACTAGCCAAGAGTAGATACTGATTCCGGTCCTGGCTACCTTTCCTGCGTCTCGACCTCATTTGCATTTCTGCCGACACCCACAATTGGGTGTCCGCGTTGCGTTTGAGGTCCAGAGCCAATCACCCGGTTCGAATCCTGTACACCCACACAACCATGTACAACAACAACAACAATCCACCAATCATGTCGGACACTCACGACATGATGACTTAGACTAGCTAAGTCGTTAACCGCAAATCTAGCCGTCACATTTATACAACATTATTCAATGGCCACGCAGGGCCCCAGGTAAGTTTACATTGCGGACACAGCCGCCATAGCATAGATTTACCAGTTTTTACGCCTTGTAGCAACGCCTAAGCCTAACTTAAGTTCTAAGAGAGACTAGGTGGAGCCAGGGACTCCCTTAAGGTGTGGTTTTAATATAGGGTTTTATTTTTATATTTTAGTTTTAGTTTGAAATAGGATTAAGTGTGGCACAGCCACCTACAATTATATATTCAGCATTTTATAACATGATAAGCATATGATAAACGCTATAAAGGTGCTGGATAAACGACTTATCTGCCAGCTCGCAGGCTACAGATATGTGGGTTTGAGTTTAGCAAATTTGGCAAACAGGATTTGTAGTATCATTGTAGTATGAATTTTATTGAAAGATAATTTCAAATCTAACGCGTTACACATCAAAAAATGTTGCATAAATGAAAAAGAACAAAATTAAAATAACTTAACATGTTTTACTACAATGGTTTCAAGATAACTTGGGTAAGATTCATCAGCAAAACATACTTGAGGACTATCAAGCTTCAGTTGAAGCAACACAGATTACGTTGTGCTTTCAATACAATGAAAACGTTTAGTATATATCGAATCAAATAAATATTACAAAATTTAGTGAATCAGAACACCTGACACTTGAGCGAAACTCATTCAAAATGAGAGGAGTGAGAAAAATTAATTTGTTACTTTTCGCGGCGGTTTGTCGTTTTAAGCAGGTTATAGACTAAGATTAAAAGTACATTGGTTGAGGTTTTTATAAGATGCCAACGTTGAACTGTTGTTGAAACTGACGTATATTTACAATTATCGTGGGTTCACGAATTATAATATATTTTACGTGAAAATAATGTTTAATTATACTCATATGGCATTTGCAGACAAAATAGGTGACGTTTGACTGAGACGTTTACTTTAAGCCCTATTCACACGTGCAAGTTTTTGCTGCGAGAACTCGGAGCTGCAACTTGCACTTGCAAGTTTTTTCAGAAATCCCGTTCGAAAAACTTGTAGCTGCAAATAATTCGTTAAAAATCACAGCTGGGAATTAGTACACATGTGTGAATAACCATTCAAGTTCACTAAATTAATTGCAGCCGCTTTCTTATTGGCTGATGAAAAAATGCAAGTTCTGCGTGCAATTTCCTGTTGCAAGTACTCGTAACAAAAACTGGCACGTGTGGATAGGGCTTAAGTGATGTTTGTGTGCCAATGCTGATTGTTTAAATTAAATAGCAGCCGTTGATTTAGCTCACCTTCTGAAATAACGTTTCGATTAAGCGTTCGAAATCTGGCAATTTCCAAATAAATCACTGCGTTGTATGATATTGTTTTGGGCAGCAAAACCTATAAATTAAAGCATGTATTAACTGGTAAATTGTTTTAATTTGTATTAATAAATGCTATACTGCTACAATGCTTAAAACTTTTCAAAAACGAATTATGCGAAAAAAACGTAATTTAATTTATGACTGGCAGAAACGTAACGAGGATTTCTACATTTTGTAGGGTATAACTTTTTTGGACTCCAGAATCCCTCAGACCATTCTAAACCTTGTGTTAAAATGGGTATTTTGCTAAACTCTTGGAAAATTTGAGAGAGAAATTAATCCAACTTATTCCCCTCTTTGTATGCGTCCCTGATAATTGGAACGTAACTTATAATTATAACATAACCACAACCGACGACTGTAATATTTTAGGAATGACTCAGGTAACGACACGGTTGTAATCTTTGTGGCTTCAAATTTAAAATCTTAATGGCTGACTTTGTAAAATTTTCTAAATTTTTCACAAAATTTGACACGTTTGGCAAAAAGACTGAATTACTCAAATTTTGATTGGATACTTTCTTAATTACTCAAATTTTGATTGGATACTTTCTTAGTTACTCAAATTTTGATTGGATACTTTCGCAAGACGGCCGAGTACAATAATGTCTGATCTTGAAAAATAGTATCTGCAGCTAAGTGGCCAACAAACTTGTGGGGTTGAATTCGGCGAAAAATCACCCAACAGGATTTTTAGTTTTGTTTATACCAGAATTTAGCCGAAAGCTGAGTCAAAAATTTTATGCGTTACACAACTGGAAAAATTGCATTAATGAAAAACGACAAAATTAAAGTATATATTGGCTGAGTTTTCGAAACCCTACTTAAGTACGACTTGATACATAAGTACGTGCTAACTAATTACTCAACCATTTTGTCGTTTTTAAAAGCATACTTAAGTAAATACTTAAGTCGCTGAACAAATTTGGTATATTACAAATTAACAGTTCCGTTTTAAAATCAAAAAAGATTCACAATGAGAGGCATGATACAAACCAATAAGTGCACGCTTAAGCCTTAACCTTAAATCTATAGGAAAGTGCAAAAAAGCCGCATCGTTTTGTGTTATGACGCGTAATCCTGGTTTTGGCCAATTTCAGACCCCATCTCACTGCAAAAAGCGCCTAGCAAAACGTTTAATTGGCCAGAGTAAATTTAAAAAAATAAACTTCGCTTACCAGAAAAACTAACAACCGCACAGAGATGATCCAGAAATAATTTTGTGGCATTTTTTTGTAAAATTTTTTGTCAAATGTTTAACTCGAGTATCTGTGTTTGCTATTGGTTGCGTTGAATTTCAATCCAACCATAGCGCTTTTTGTCAATTTATTTACTTAATTAATATTTAGTAGTGTACTATTTTTTGAAACACTAATTTAAAGTATTAAAAACCAGTTAAAAACAATTAATTAAAGGTTAAAATATTTAGTTTCCCACTAAAACTAAGTGACAATAAAGTATGTAATTTCTAAGTTTAATCCTAAGTCTAAGCCTATACCGAGAGCTTATTTTTCAGTGAGGTTTTGTGTTAAAATTCAGAACAATTTTTGTGCATTTCTAAAACTAACTTGTGTGAGAGTTGTCTGGAACGTCCATGCCATTCAGTGAATACCCGCAGGTATTTTTTCGAACGAGCAAATAACACTCGAACTTCATGGGAACTCCTAAACTGTCGCTGTGCGAGGTAACAATCACACTTCACGAACCAGTTCCTTTTAGATATGCTGGCGAAGGCTCGACTTTGCCAAAAACAGGTTGTATTTTGTAAATTTTCGGGTTTAAATGTCTCTACCTTGCCTGATCACCAGTGTAGCTGCGGCCTAGTATGAGGGTTCTCTAAAATCCAGGGGTGTGATCATCGTGCAGTGATCAAAATATGTTTCATTTTTTAAAAATCTTGGTAGGGTTGCTTCCATCTTTTGGGTTGACCCTCAAGTGGTAATATAGAGGTGGCTGCTCCAGCCCTGCTAATCACCTGATGCCCAATTTATATTTTCAAATTTTTTGGGTCCTGTCCTGAGGTACCTTTTTAGATAAAAAATTGGTTTGGAATAGCCCGAAGAGAGCCACAATTAAACTTATGATCCTCCAATATACATTAATTGTTGTGCCCTCCCTCAAATCAATACGAGCCAGTTTTAAGAGGGAAACTAGACCGCATATCTCATTTATAACTGTTATTCTGGCTACATCCAGAAAAAATTGTATGAGAAGACCTGTCGTGTGGTCTGTAACTTATTTTTATCATTGCAGAAATAGTGAGTGCAATACACTATACTGCAACTTGTCATTATCGCGATGTGATGCTGAAAAAACAGCAATTATTAAAACACATCACTGAAAACATTGAACAGCGAAATTGCGAACATTCAACTCAAACTTGAATTTTAGAAAACTTGTTTCGAAACAAAATTTCGAACTTTTGTATTTTCGTTGAAAGTGAAACTTTGTTGATGCACAAATTTGGGAAATGAATTTGGAATTTTTTCAAACAATAAACTCGCTGTGCGTTGTGTATTCCGATGGACGTCTGTAACGGAAATATGGATTATACCATATGGGGCACATGCACAGAACAGGGCCGGATAGTTTTCTTACCTATTTCGGCCAGCATTCCTGCAGATATGTATATCATATGCAAATTTGCTTTTATACACTGCAAAAAATTGTGAGTCAAAGTGGCTCTCTGCAAAACAGGCTTTTTCTGACTGCACAAACTGAGTCCAAATTCAACTTCGCCGGATTCAAATTGAGCCGAACTTGACTCTGTGGAGTCAAATTTTGACTCAGTTTGTGTAGTCAGGAAACGCCTTTTTCAGAGAGAGTCAATTCAACTCACCATTTTTTGCAGTGTACTTCTAAGTAAAAAAACTCGGAAGCTCGAAGATTGTTGTTTACTTTTTGGTTTGTGTTATATTTTATAACACAAAGCCTGATTGCTTTATGCGTATATTTTAACATGTATGTAATTTGTATATTGGCTTAAACAGGCATCATCTTGGAACGTGTATTATCCTCTATAGATGGCGAATCCCGGGATCCACAGTGTATTTTAAAAAGTTGCACATGTGTATAACTACGGATTACTAGTTTGTTTTATTTACAAAAGTTAATTTATTCACTTTTGTAAAAATAGCATCATTTTGAATGAATTGCATTTTTCTCGTACGGTTCAAACTGGTGTTGCCAGCGTTTTATTTCAAGATACTGGACTATTTTAGGGCAAAAGATTTTTTGCAAATTTAATTTCTGGGTCTTTGATGTTGTAGGTTATTCTAAAAACTAAATCGCGTCTGATTCTTATCTCACAAGAAATTTTGCGACGGGATAATTTCTCGTATTCTGCTTGTATAAGCCCTTAACTACACTGCTGCGAACTTATATTAAGATGAACTCAAACGCAAGGACACTGTGAGTATATTTTGTATCCGAATGCGAAAAAGGCAAAAAAACACCGATTCTCAATTTTAAAAAAGATCAATTAAACATAATTAAATAGTTAGAAAAAGTTCAAATGTCAGCGAGCAATTTAAAATAAGTCCATCAAACGATAGAGTAATGATTCGGTCCGCCTGCTCCACAAATAATCACAGTCTGTTCAGAATTGAACTGTCAGGAATTTAGCAATCGAAATCTAAACAGTCGATGACGTAATGGTAGAAAAGCCTAAAAATATGAAATATATTTGAGTTCGGATCGGACAAATCTCTTCAGTGCAAGCTTAGTACACCAGATTGCATATTTAAGAACCGCGGTGTAACAGCTGAGTCAATAATAAGGAGAGCTGGCCAATCACAAGCGGCGTAATTACAAGAAACTTTCCAGAAATCAAACACAATTTTAGCATTAAATTCTATTACAAAATTATGCTTTTCAAGATACGTTGGAGAGTATGAGCTGTTTCGTCCCACTCCCGTTTGCTGCGTCTCTGCTAAATTATCAGTTCGTGGTTCGTTTGATGTTTTCTAAATAAAATATTGATGGCTATGTTTTGGGAACAATTTCTTGTTTGCAATCCCGAGGGCGCCAGGACTCAATTGTCTCACGCATTTCGGCTCGTTTGATTTTAGTCGGCCGTTGTTTTCTAAAATTGACGTGAAACTTTTTGTGTTCTTATGCGTAGTAGCTATATATGGTACTTATTGCACCTAACGTAATGCTATTAATTTGTATTTAAAGCTTTAAATAAATTGCCCTCAACTGAGGATAAGACACTGACAAACGGCGGATCCAGGAATTTTCCAGTTTGAGAGAATACTTTTTGTCCTCCAAAATGCTACAGTTTTACAGGCACGCTATACTCATTGTGTGGCGCCATCCGTCACATCCGGCGCCGTCCGTCACTGGACGTCTCCCGTACGGCGCCTTCGTAACCGTCCGACGACGTCCGTCACCGTGCGTTATCGTACGCCAATTACACTTGTATGATACCGTATAGCGACGGCTGGTGCCGGACGAGTGACGGACGACGTTGGAGTGACCGACGACGCTGGACGTCAACAAAAGTAAAGCGAACCCTTAAAGAAGGTTTTAAATGAAGTTTTTAATATTTTAAGAAACAGCAAGTGCGAATTTTGCAATTTTGGTATAGTAACCTGACTCGCCATATTTGTCGTCAATTTTAGACAAAAATACATATTAAGCTCATTCATCCTAACTCCACATGATCCACCACTGGCGGTGACAGATCAAATACATTTGAAGCGAATTGTACCAGAAATAATCCTTGATAATTTTACAAACCGATTTGTAATTTATACCTGCTTCGGTTGCTTTTAGTGACAACATTGTCGCCCTCTGCGATTTGAGGTCTTTGATTTCCATCGTTTATCATTTGGGATGTGATTAATATTCGATAATTTGCAATAAAATCGGGTTTCGAATACGGACGGTCATCGTCGTAAATTTCGATTTCGTAAATTAACCAACTGGCCTTAAAACAGCCAATAAAAGAAGGATTGAAAGACAAATATGATCCTTTGTTGTACACACATCCTCATATGCTTTGTTCAGATATCTATAATGTACCATGCATGTCATTTAGCAATGTTGTAGACGGATCTGCTATTTACGCCAATTACTAGTTGTCAAGTCGATTAATATGTTATTCTAAACAACAGTACATAACGGCTTAATTATGGTCAAATAGCAATTTTAAGGCGTAGCTGAAAACGGCAATGTAAAATCAACACTGGTTGGTTATTGGTGTTGTGGCTGACTGGGTGATTAGGTTGGGTTGGTCTTATAGTTCAATGGCAGGTTAGTTTTGACCAAACTGCAATTTAAATGACAGATAGGCCTAAGTCAACTGGTTATTTGCCTAAAATTAAAACCGGTCTTATTTCTGTTTGTACTGAGATTTACCTGTGTATGAATTGCTGCCGGGATTATCAACGACTTTGTATTGTTGTCTCCGAAAATAACCGTTTCTTGATTGGGTTCAACGTAAAAGTCTCGTACCCTTGGCCAACAGAAATACCTAAAATGTTATAAAACCTGATAGTTAGGAAGCAAGAAATATTAAGAACAAGTTTGTTTATTTACACAAACTTTTTTAAAACAGTGATACAGAGCGTTTACGCAAAACTTTTTGTATTCCTAAGCCTAAGTCTCAGCGGAATGTTAAAGTCTGAACCAAAACCTATTAATTCAAAGCGTTTTTATTTATTAGATACCAGGCTGAATAGTTATTTTGTGCCAGAACCAGAATCGGATGTTTACCGAATACAGCATGTAAACATTGTACACCGGTCGAAAAGTTCTTATTTATTGAATCAAGACAGCTTTAATTTTTGGCTTTTTAAATGTCAAGAATTTTAAACTTCTAAATTTGTTAGCGAATGCAATCAGAGCGAAACTAATCAGTACAGCGATTTTTTTAAAAATATCTGTTTTATGATATTCACTGTGACAACCGTAAATATTCAGCATCCGATAGGTTTATACCTGATATCAAAGCCTGATACAAATGACGTATTTCTGTGGGACTATAAAAGTGTAAGCTTAAGCTTTAGACTAATTTTTTGCTTGGCTTAGGCTTACGCTTAGGTTTAGGCATAGGCTTAGGCTTAGGCTTAGGAATATGCTTATAATACTGTTCTGCCCATGTTATTTGCATTGACCGATTAGTCTATGAACCGTTGTCAAATTTATTATCAGTCACAGGGCAAAACAAGACACAGTTCAAAGTAACAAGGACCCTGAATGAGAGATAAAATTATCCGCCAATCTCAGTTCTTAAGCCATAGTTTCTCAGTGATTATACCTTAAAAAGAGTAGGTTTAGATTCCAGATTACATTTTTTGCTTAGGCTTAGGCTTAGGTTTAGGAACACATTTTCGCAACGCATAGGTTCAGGTTTTAGGCTTAGGAATACAGTAAATCACGCCCCTTAAAGTAACATTGGCCATGTTCTTACGTGTTATTGGCTGCGTTTTTGTGACAAACTTTTACGTTGAAAACAAAATCGCAAGGATTCCATTTACCGGTGAAAAAGTTACGTGTATCACAATGTGTTCCTGTAAACAAACCGTCAAGACTGCAATATGAGGCAAAGCGTAACCGGACGTCTGTCTCTGGCTCCGACAAAAATACATTTCCAGTTCCGGTATAATTTTTGCCGGATGTTCCAGAAATTGTAGCATTGAAATTTTTCTGTTTTACAAAAATTGTATCGCTCGGTGACTTTGGCTTTATCGGTTTCGGTACAACTTTTGAATAAATGTCGCTTTATCTCCGGATTTGCGTTAGCGTTCGGTTTCGGCAAATTTTGTTAACCTCCAGGTCTGGAACCGGTATTTTCTTACCCCTGTGTAAAGATAAAGGTGGAAATTGAATGCTGCCCACTCTCAGCTCCCTTAACTTTACTGGATGTTACCTTTAACCAGGACGAGAGGTCTCCCCATGTCAGGAGTGGGTACATCCTGGGTCGACATCCTTGGAAGTAATCGCGAAGTCCATAGGGTCCAGTGTGCACACAGTAAGAGCGAACAAACAGAGTCGGGACCCCCGACGAAGAGTGGCCGTCCCATCCACGTTCAGGAAACTCGCCAGCGTGGATCCCGCCAACGAGTTCCCATCCAGCGGATGTTGTGTACTGGACAGCCGAACTCCCCGGCGGACGCCCCTAAACCCCGAGTGATCACGCTCACCGGGTACACCCCTATGAGTGGATCAGCCGAATCCTAGCCGCCTTTATTAGGCGGCAAAGCCGCGTTTCCGGTTCCGTGGAGGATACGCCGCGACGATTTCTGGGGTGCTACGATAAAACGCCCTTTTACTGCCACCCTGAGAGATGAAGGCGGGACTTCCCAGCTATTACGGTGGGTTTACACGGGACCAAAACAATCAAGAATCACTACCACAACAAAAATGGGGGCTTCTACGGAACCGGACCGATAAAACAGGCCGCGATAGCGGCATGCACATTCGACACCAGGTGGATGACCGGATACCTGGCGGACCCGTACGGCTGCGTGACGGCGAGCCGCGCACCGTCCCAAAGGGAATAATAACTTAAGCTAAGGAGTTTTAACTAAACTTAGGCTTAAGCGCGCAATACTAACTTAGAGTTAACTAAAATTACCCGTCTAAGCATTTTAACTAGAAGAAACGCGAGAAATCGCTATCCGCCGGTTATGCGATTATCCACCTTGCCACGGGCAGATCAGCCCAGGACACTCATACAACTCTTATGTGTGTGTCTAATTCGTACTCAGTGTAAATAGTCGAAAAATGTGGGTTAAGTACCGGATACAAATTTCATGGGGCAATTAGAGTTTGCTTACAGGAACTACACCAGCTTTGTCTGAACACTTTATTAAAGAAATGTAACTGCACCAAAGATGAAAGCCTTTCGTGGCGGAAAAGACGAAAAAGTAAAATAAAGCATACAAAGTATAACAAGGACTTAGCCATTACCTCCTCAGTTTCTCGTTCCGCGCTAGGTGCGCTCGCTGATTTGGGCACCGGTGCCGGCAGGGCGATCGCCTGCCGAACACCGGAGCTGGAGGGGCGAAATTCATCTGCATCAGGTTTGAGATCCATAGAAGTTGAGCATGTAGCACGTATATCCGCTCCCAGAGCTACGGCACAGTTTTGCTTTTGGTCCGATTTTTGAGCCATGTAAATCAACTGGACTAGTTATATCACATAAATATTTAAAGTAACCTGAATGCAATTGGGTTAAAACCTATCAGATTCCGAATCCGGCAATCGATTCTACACACAAATAAATCGTGAAATATACTTACTATTATCTCCGGTGTTGAAAACGTAGGAATCGGTAACGGCGGCAGATCAGGCCGATCGGCGCTTAAACCTGCCCAGCACGGATGTTGCAAAATTGTCCAACCGCAGAAATCCATCCCAGTTGCCCAGGACCAACCCACTCGCGATCGCAAGCGGGCGGCCTGTGCAACTGCAAAATTTGAAATCATTTAAGAAACAATCGATAGAGAACACACGAAAATCAACTTCCCAACTCACGATTTTCTACCCAAAAATACTGCTGGGCAGATTTAAACAGAGTCCCTATTGAATTTCTATCTATTTTGCATAACCGGTCCGCGGATCCCGGACCGGTTATTGCCTTTTTACACACCATTTCAAAAACTCGCCAGGCATCCGAAGATTTACCGCCCGAAATAAAACTACCTTACATTTCGTCACAAATTCCAACCGAGAACGCATACATATAAGAAAATATTCACTCAAGTCACCTACAGTCGCGACAATACTAACTACGTGAAATATACAACATAACACGTACAGCAAATTTAAAATTCTCTACATATTAAAACAAAAGCCAACGTAAATACACAAAACTCCCGAAGAACTTTGTTCAACACTAGGTAGCTATGCATCATTTTGCACCCAAAAATTTCACATTCAATTCTAGGTAAATTTTCGTGAAATTTTCAGCAAAACCGGGCAAATCCGCCCTGCCCTAGCTGAATCCAGCTTGGGCTAAACTTTTTAGAACGTTTACAAATAGTTATATCAACTATTTAGTCTCTCAGAGTTAATCAACTCTTATACTAGTAAGTTCGATATTTTCAACCAAGTAAAACCTTGTCAAAAGTCCTCAAAACTTAGTAAACCAAATGAAAAGGGACTTAATCAAGTGAATCCTATCCATTTCAATAATATTTCACGCTTAAAACACCCCAATGCTCGCCGCACAAGATTTATCAAGTTATCCCGATTTTACCTTATTCATTACTGCATGTCCGACGCCGCAAGCAAGCCTCTCGATCTAGAGCCTTCAATTTCTGCACCCACCGAGCTTTGGGCTTACCGGACAGCGATTCCACAGATCAGTGGCGACGCTTCCAGGGTCCACCCGCCCTTTTCTGATCAACTCACATTATACTGTGCAGAAAAGCATCTCACACCAGAATTCGGTGCTCACCCGATGTCACATACTAAGTTTTCGAACCTATACTAGATGATGGACATATCCACATCTCTACACCCTGGTTGCACTCTGATAGCAAGTGATATTTCACTCTCGAAATTACTGAAGAGATGACTGACAGACACGTTTACAAGCGTCCAAATAATTTGAGGATTGCAAAAATTGGTACAGGTTCTGATATGAAATCCTGGTTATCCCCCCTCTTCGTTGCACATTAGTTCGCGTTCAACGATGAGTACACCAGGGATACATTCCCATTGAATTTATGGTGAGGGGTGTGAAAAGTACACAATATTTGTCAGTTTCCAGCAGAAAAAAATTAATTCTTCACTTTCGTTTCAAAATTGTAAAAATATTGTATAAACGCTTTTGAATAATGAACCAAAAACAACACATTTTTTTATGAAATTACAAGATAAGCGTTTCAATGATGATTCTTAAATGATTATGTAATATTCTTGAAAATTCAACATGAATAATTGTTAGCTGAATATTTCTGGTAAAAGTAAACTAAACTTGGTAAATTTCAGTAATTTAGGGCGGCGCAATACAGTTTATCAATTTAATACCATTGTGCGCGCCATTATGGCATGGACACAACTTGGATTTTGGAAAGGTGGGTTGCGTTTTATAAAAAAATGAAAAAACCCTGCCTAAAAAACCCAAGGAGACATTTGACCACTGAATGCGCGTTGGCTGCGCCCTTGTCTTACGGTACATTTTGGATCATTTTACCATTTGCGACCTGATTGCGATCAATTGCTTCAAATTTTGTAATTTCCAAATAAACATTAGCAGTCAACGAATTTATTGGCGTTGAAAATGCGATCTGAAACTACTAAAACATTGCGTTTTAGACGCTCACTTGTCAACGTGGTTGCAATATTTTGCAACATCAAGAGTGGATAATGACAAGAGTGTGCAACTGTTGGAGTCCCGCGTAGTAAAAAATGTACCACCGGGTGTTGCGTTTTTGGCCGACCCCCCTTGTTTAGAGGGGTTGTCGCTATCACATGAATACCCCTTAATTAAACTATAACGGGGGCATGTTTGACGCCGCATACAAAAGTGCCATAGTTCGCCCCGGTTGTACCCCCTCTAAATAAAGGGGCGGTAGGCCAAAAACGCAACGCGTGCCGGGTACATTCTTTTCTACCCAAAATGTACCCAGTTGCATACTCTTGTTAAATAGCGATTATCCGCTCTTGGCGACATAAATACTTTTGCAGTGTCCAATACAATAGAATTTTTTACTCTTTTGAAGTTGCGATCAGCTGAACTTTGCGTCTTCTCTTCTGACATTTCTGTTTTCTCGATAATTGTAACATTTTACGTGGACAATATCAAAATTGAAAACGAAAATATTTTCTCTCCTTTTCGATAATAGGGACAATATATTTAAATTGCAATAATGAAAAACACCTCTCCAATTGTCCATTTGGCAAGTGAAACTTGAAACGACAGTGGAAATTGAATTTAGAAACTGTTTTTCAATTTTCCTTTTCTGTCCTTTTCAAAATCGCTAATGGTAAATGGACTTTAATTTATCTTATCAATTTACTAGTCGATTTTAAAAATTCTTTAGTAGTGGAAAATTGAAACAGTTTCCAAATTCAATTTATCGTTGCTAGCATTTTGTAAAACCGTACTTGGGAAAAGGCGTGTCTAATTTCCACACGGCGGGCACAAAATAAAGTGGATGACGCATTATTTATGTCTAAATTACGTATCGCGGGCGTTTCAGTAGCATTAAAATAAGCGTTAAAATGTGCTAACCAGGTAACTTTTAAAAAACTAAGGTAATTGACGTCGTAGTGAATATATGGCTTTGATTATTTTTTACCTTCTATATTTCTGAGCTGATTATTGGCTTATAACTTACCCATATTACTGTAATTATGGCAGATCCGTATATCTGTACATCATATATTTGCATTGCGTTTACTTTTTGGCTGACATCTAAAAAGAAGATGTTTTTGAAGGAATGCGACTGCATATTTTGGAACTCAAGACCACGTATCACACACCGCTGTATATTTTAGCCCCTCTTTCAGTCTGCTGAACTTGCTAAGGCACTGTTTTAGCATATAAGCTAAGAAATTGTTCCAACCAATGAACTACTGTAGTGACCCGAATAAGAGGGAGGTAATAATAGGGGTCCCCAATTTTGAGACCCAGTCAATACGAGTTTGTTTCCCTAATAAAAGTCCGTAAGCGGGCAGAGTCCCTAAACCATAAGTAAGTTCATGAAGGTCAAGTGTTCTTAATTGTAGCGCATAACTGACTCCAGGCCCAAATAAAGTTGAGTTCGTAACTTTAAAGCATACCTCAGTTTTGACAGTACATTCCTAAGTCAGTAGCAAAGGGTGACTGAGAGTGGATTAAAAAATAAAATCCGTAATCGAATAACAGATGGGTGCTCTCTGGAGAGTCCAACTAATATCAGCCCCCCTTCTTATGCGGATCACTACAGTACTAGGCCATACAAACTTTTTTCTGCGTCTCTAACGTTTCCTACCCAGCGCTGTGAAATTGTAAGTGAAGCAAATACATCTTCAAAATAAATCAATGCGTTAATGCAAAACATAAACAAATATGTAATTTTCTCGTTTTATGCTGTTCAAAAACGTGACAATTTTACAATTTCTGTTTATACTCACAACCAAAATTTAAAAAATAATTTAATTTCTACTGTCAATTTATGACAGTTATTTTCATGTATTTTTATAACTTTTTAACTAAAAATCTTATAGTTTTCTGAAAAACATAACTCAAAAACATAATCTTAATAAATCGTAGCAAAGTCTGAAACTGCTGCCGCGGTGGAAGGAGAGGCAAGATAAAATAGGGAACAAAGTTTACGAGCAAAACGAACGAAAAGCTAAACGCAATTTTTAGAAGGATCTGAAGCTTATCCCAAAATTTTGGTTATGATCACTGTTGGGTGGCCGTTCCGTCTTCGAAGCTACGCTATAATTCGGGTCAAATTTTAAACCTCAGCATAGATCCGGTGCAAGGTTTTAGGCTACAAACCGTTCTTTGTCACGAGTCGAACAAATCTAGACGAATGTGGTGTGAACGAGAGCATCGCTGTTTTGCTAAAAGTAACATTTTCACTTGGAATGGTAAGTAAACGGTTAGGTTTTAGGGTTTAATCCAGCCCCAAATATTCACCGTGTACACCGCGTGCGCAGCACAGAATTTTTTGTCATTTCGCCGTTGAAATGCTTATTAATCGCGTATGACCCAGGAGTGAGATTACAAAAATTTTGCATAAGGCTGCAAGGCTGCAACGAAGGTGAAAAACACAGGAGCCGAAACTCAACAAATTTTGCTGGATCCGGAGGTAAAGGAGAAATTACACAATTAAAATTATATTTAATTTGCTAATTTTAGCAAATGTCGGTAAGGTGTCGTTAAATCTTTTGGTTTTACACTGATCTTTTACAAAATCCCTGTAAGCTTTTCCTTAAAATTGTACTGAAAGTTGAAACGACACGCACCAAACAAACCAATTTTGTAACAATATGCGTAATTTCACTATCGAATTTGCGGATAGCTTTGACAGAAATTCTTCCGGAACCGGAGGTCGATTTTTTACCGGAACCATATTTCCGGTTATAACATGTACGTACATACTGGCTTGTAAAGCCTCTAGATTAATTGACACTCGAATATAGCAAGCAAAAAATGGCTTTAATTTTTTGGCCATTTTAAAAAGTAAACAGCTCGCATAAGATTAACGCAACTTTATTTATTGTACTCAAAAAACATTAATGACTAGAAAACACACAAAAAACACAGTGAAATACAAGTAGCCTTCAGAGTGGTAGAATTTGGAATATATGTCGTAGGCCAATCTGCTATTCAGGCTAATTACCCATTGGCCTTCTATAAGCTTAATAGCAGTTTAGCCTAGGTGAAACTGCTATTACGCAAAATAGCAGGTTAGCCTATTCCAATTAGTAATTGGCCTGAGTAGCAGATTGGGCAACGACATATACATAGATTTCAAGTATTGTTAAATTCAAACTCAAGTGCATTTTAAGGTCAAAACCGTATAAACTGTGCAATACTGGTTTTTGAGAAAAATATGGAATTCGAGAAAGGGTGTTTAAACGATAAGTTTCATACTGAAAGTAGTTGAAACTGTAGCTCAGTTAAATTTTAAACTAAAAATACGTTTAAGCACTGCTGCAAAAACAATTTTAGTAAATACAATAAACAATAAAATAAAGAAGAAACACAAATCATAATATTATTAAAAACCACAAAATAACAAAATTTGAAAATGTAACACAATTAAGCACAACCGGACAATTGAACAAAATTCTCACAACAAATTCATTGGAATCAAAGCCAGGATACGTTTTGGTGGATCCTAAAAATCCCGAAGACGGAGTATGAAAATATATAATGAAGAAAAACATCTCATAAGCGAAGTGAATAAGAAAAAACGAAAGTTTACTGTTAAATTTTAGTAGAAAAGTTTGATTTTGCTGTTATATCGATGAGGTCCGTATCCCCGGTAAGGGATTGGCTGGCCACCGTTTGGATCCGGAACCCTGTTAGTAATATCACCTGTCTCACCTGTGAATTGAAGCTACGAATATTGTCATTAAGATTTTGAAAAACCTTTTTTAAATAAGTCAACGCTTTGAGTTTAAACATGTTCCGCCGTCTACTGGCATAATTTTAAAGTGCGTTATGGAACATTTTAACCAAAAATATGGAAAAATCTTTTTTCTAAATTTAAACTTTAAAAATAGAATTTCCTAAAATCTACCACAGAAACATTATCAGCTATTTTGCGCATTTACAGCGTTTATATTACAAAAATATTATTGCTGTGGTAAAATTAATTGTTACCGCTATTGCTGTTTGGTGAATCGAATACACTTGCCAAAATATACCTTTTCCTGTGTTGATTTTGAAGAAATCGCAAATAAACATTAAAATATTTAAACAAATTTCTAGTTAAAAGAACACCTCGGATTGCGTATATTGCAATCAAGGTTCGTTTTTCGAAGCATCGTCCACGAGTTTAATGGCAGGCTTTCGAATGTGGTGAACTCAACCAAGTCCAAACCTTAAAATGGGTACAGAAATCAGACAGGTATGTTAAATACAAAAAATATGCTGAATTTCGAACCTTGCCATTGATTTACACGAAGACTACAAAACCTTTCATCGAATGATGATATGTGCTTCATACATTACAAAATACGGGCAAAAGTGCTCAGCGCAATACTGTTGCTGATAATTGCTAAACAGCGTCAAATTTAGCGACAAAATACAAAATCTCGCGTTGAGAATGCGTTTTCATACAAAATTGCAGGAGATGATTTTTCCAAAATAGTTTGATTTGATTCGGTTTTTTGCAAACCAGTTTTACTTTTAGAGTGTTTGTTCGTTGGCAGCCGTCCAGCATTGATTATCCTGTTGTGTTAATAAACATTGATATTCTTCGTCCAAAGCCCGAAGCGTATTTATTGCGTTATCCAAATGCTCTGACTGGGTTTGTTCAATAGTTTTTGTGCAGTCTCCCGTCAATGGAGTCATTAATTCCGCGTTGTGATCAAACGCAAAATTAATCGAGCGATGCTTTCGTTTGTGAGATGATCCGCGTCGCAGTATTCCAACTTGACTGTAGATAAAATTGCCAATTTTAAGGTTTCCACTGTTGGCAGTAGCACAATCAATATTAGTCAAACTGCAACCATCACGCGAATTATTGTTGGCGGTAGCTAAGTCATTATTCGTTGAACTACAACCATTTTCGTTTCCATTAGTTGACTTGTTCGGATCAGGCAAAGCTGGATAATTGATTGACAGATGTTTGGCACGTTCAGCGCGTCGCAGTTGTTGCCGCAACATTGAATTAATTCCAGGTCGCCCAGGTCCAGTGTTCGATTCATGACGGTCAGGAATTACATCGGTTTCATCGTTGAACGAAATTCGTTTTTTCACTGTCGCCGTTTTAAATCGTTCGTCTTTGTCTAGCGAAATTTTTTCATCCAGTTTTTCTCTCTTATCGTCACAGTCTGTTGCCATAGACGCCATGTCGCCACTAAAGACATTTGAGGTTTTCACGGTTCCAGCACAACTGTTAATAGCACCATCGTGCCTAAAATAGTCTTCACTGAAGTTTCCAACTTGTCTAGCATCGTCTAAAGTCGTAGACGTGTCCGTGGGAATTTTCCCACGAGCTACGGACTTGTCCGTGGGAAAATTCCCACGGATACGATTCGACAGTGATCGCGATACGCCGGCGGTTAGTCACAATTTCCCGTTCATAGCAGCCGCTGCGATAAGCTCAGGGCTCGAAAGACGCTTGAGCGCAATCGCCGCGTGTGGTTCGTAGTTTGGATCGCGTAAACTGTTGTTTTTGACCAATCCATTGAGAAGGCCTTTCGTCTGTTCTACGTGAAATTCATGTTCCAACAGCGTCGCTTTTGTTGCTGCTGTTTTGTTTTCGTATTGAATATTGACTGCATTTGCATTGCAATATTTTTCTTTTTCTTCTGCCGATAGCACCGGAACAACGAGATTGTTTGGAGTTTGAGGTTCGGATACAATCAGTGATGGAGGTCCGCCAATGCTTCGGGAACATCTAAAAACAATTGAAACTTACATCCCGGTAGGGGGACGTGGGACGGTTCAGATCCTTAAAACTTTTGCTCCCCTCTAAAAGTTTCAGCCCTGCATGTAAATTTTATTTCCACCGCATGTCCATCCTAAAATTTCTTCGGTTCCTTAGCAAGTTGAGCTGGCTATAGGCACTGGAAATTTATAAAGATATTTTGAGTGGTTGCGCCCGAAACTTTCTCAGATAACAACAATCACACACAAAAATAACATTGTACTTAGTCGATCGGGCCCAATCTCTTGCTGCAATCCTGATATCTAGGCTAAAATATTCTTTCAATATGAACGTAGCTGTATGCTACTTTCAGGGAAATCCCGTATTCCCGCGGACTGCTTTAGAATAGGCTTAGGCTTTAGACTAATTTTTTGTGTCGGCTTAGGTTTAGGCGTAGCAATGTGCTTAGTATCCTGTTACGTCCCTAAAAGAAATATTGGTCCCGGATGTTATACCTGACATACTTGACGAAGATTCGAATTTTAGTATAATTGTTGTGGTTCATGAGCGGCTTAGGTTTAGACTTAGGCTTAGTAGGCAGGCAAGTAAACATGGATCATGCTTGCGATACCTGCAGTGTTTCAACGATTTTCGATAAAAGCAGCATAAACCAACGATTACGGCAAGGACCAAAATAACAACAATCAAAATCAAAACACTCATGTAGATTGGCAGATGAGCTGAACTCGCGAAGCTGTTCCCATGACTGTCTGAAATAATAAATAACAAATTATGAAATGAACACAACCAATCGAAGGATTTTTTTTGAAAATATTAATGTTATTATAACATTGTTTGTTTAAAAGCTACCGGTACCTGATTACAAAACCATGCATTTGTCGGCGAATGCGATACTTAAATTTAACATTTATGAAAACTACTTTTGGTGCAATTATCAAAAACCTGTGGTGAAAGCTGATATGAAAAATCTGATGACCAAAAAAGTTTTTCACAAAACTAAATTTTAAATTAAAAATAAACGTAAATTTTACAAAATTTGATTTCCTAATATTTTTACGTGGAATTCATTTTGCACGAAAACATTCAAGTATTTCAACGCGTTCGAAAATAGGGTTTTAGTTTCAAAATCATCAAAATAAATCATAATTTGCGTCTGCCATGTAACATTTATTATCATTATAACAGTTGCAATGTAACATTGATGTCGGCTGGATGGACTCTGTTTTCAAATTTGATTGAAAAACAGTTAAAGTTGCACAAAATAAAACAAAAATATCGTGCAATAATAAAACGAAACCGTAACAATAAACAACTGTAATTTAAATAAACAATAAAAATATATAAAATCAAATTTTTTATTGATTCGTTTAACGCGCACACACATCCAGTGAACAAAATCAAAAGTGAACTGCAAGCAAAACTGAATGAATCTCTGGAGACGGTTTTAACCGGAGTTGAAATTTGCCGATTTCAGGGCGGTGTAAAAAACCAAATATTGCGGTTGAAACGATGTTGAAACCGCTATTTTTCAAACTAATCTATGATGTGTAGTCAGAACTGAGATATACACTTTTAGACAAATTATGGCAGTTAAAGGTTATAAAATGTTCTAAAGATGTAAAATATCAAAGACTAACACAATATCCTATAAAACGAAAAAACTTTTTGCTGCCAAAATCATCCGGAGAGTCATGGGAAAAATTCTGCCGGAGCCTGAGGCCGATATTTTGTTGTATTCAGGAGTGTCATATTAATTATATTAAGCCAACTTCAAATAAATGTGAAACATTAATAATTGAATATTGTGCTTAGTCACCTGGTATTCTTTGTGATGGATAACCACGAGAATAGCGATCTGAAATTTTAAATTTAAAATAAATTTAGCTGGTGTTTAAAATCAATTATAAAACCTAAACCAGGTGTTGAGAGAAAAATCAGCATATACTGTGATTAACCCTTTTTCGCATGCAGTTGCATAGATGCAAGATTATACGAACCTCGTACACGAAATGCCGCTCAGTGTACTGTGAACTGCTACAGCGCATATACGCAGTACAAACAAACTCTTTACGAGGAGTGAGCGGCCCCTCGTGTTCTAGCGTCAAACTCCTATAACTGAGTGATATTGATTTGATGCCAACTTGAAAAACAGAATTCAAATTAAATTGCATAAATTCATGTGAGAAAGGGTTAAAATTGTACTGTTGCTCACACGTTACTACAGTTTCCAACTACACTACTTTTACTAAACACTTTGGCCTAAATTTAGGCTTAGGCTTATGCCGACGTTTAGACTTATGCTGGCGGTTTACTTTTGATGACGTTCGGTGCCGTCCGTTACCGTGCATTATCGTACACTAATTACTCAGGTACGATACCGCACGGGGACGATAACGGACAACACCGGTCGATGACGGACGGCGTTGGACATCGTCGTACAAGAATAGGGCCACCTTTAGGACAGACTAAATAGAAATATGCTAAATTTTAGTGCCAAAATAGTTTATTGGTGAGATTTACATGTGCATATTACTCTAATACGGTTGCAGTAGAATTATGTGCAGGGTGAACCAATGGTAACGTGTGAGTGACATTTACGATCCTTATCCATGCCCTCACCGAATTATGTGTCATGCGGTGCATAAAATAAATAAAATGTGACGGTGAACTAAATAAATCAATATTTCATGCAAATATTACAAATGATGCAACCTGGTACTGTATTAACCTAAATTGAGGGGGGTGATATTTATACGGGGCTGCGTTTTTGAACCAAAAAATTTTCTGTGAGGGGAGTCGCCGTACATATTAGTGAATAAAGTTTGCCAGAAACGCGATCGAGAAGCTAAATGCAATCTTTGTAGTAAATAAAACACAAAATTTTGGTTTTGATCGCCGTTATGAAGCCAAGACTTCGATAGGATCCTTATGGAATCCGTCAGTGTATGCGACTTACCTTCTTCGCAAACAGGACAACATCGGCCAGGTAACTCGAACGGTCGTGTACCTGGACCGCACGCAGAACATTGCCTGCGAGTACAAAGTGTTTCACCGTTCTGCGTGCAAGTGCAATTAGTGCAAGCATCGGTTTTCCAAGCTTCACCGCTACTATACGATTCGCCAAGGAAATGACACAACGGCTGAGCCTGTGCTGCTAGAAAATGTGAAAATTTCATCTTACACCAGCTGTAGACTCGATAATGGCCCTACTGTGACAAATGCCAGGTGGACCGAATACAATTGGGACCACGCAACAAAATAAACAAAATCTTCGTTATGTGCAGCGCAATGAAGCTAAAACGCTTCAGAGACCTTCAAAATACCCTTTGAAATGCCATCTGTTGCACGTATGGGATGCTGTGGAATTTGAGTTAACATGATTTGATATAAAAAGTGACCATTTGATAAATGTTTTTAGAATATTTTCAAAAAATTTTCGCATGATTGGACCAGCTGGATGGGCGTCCCAGCCGAACAGGGGTGTATACAAAGACAGAAATAGAGAGGATACATCTCCTTGCGAAATTTGTGAAGTCAGCAAAAAAGCACTCTTAAGCAACTTCCACGATATTATGCGTGGTGTAGTGTAATGAACAATGCCAATAAGCTTCAGTCCGCTGCACACTGAAGCCAAAAAGTTTCAGCGTCCATCACACTACCCCCTCAAAGGTCAGCTGGTGTCTCTTGAAGTTGTAGAATTAAATACTTTCTTTTACATGAAGTTATCCTGCCGAACCGAGCTAGTGTCTACGCCCCTTCTGTGCCCTAATTTATTATCGCCGTTGACTACAAGTGCAATCATGGAATGCTTTGACTTGGTTTAATGCATCTGATAATGTTATAGATTGCATTTTATGTATTTTCAAACAATAAAATTACCAGTACTACAGGATTAATCCTAAACTTGAATCTATGTCTAAAATCTAAACCTAAGACTAAGATATTGCATCAGATGCATTGAACGTTGCCGGAACTATGCGATTAGAGAAAAACTAAATTTAATCTAAGCTATTTTCAACAAAAATAGAACTACAGAACTAATCTCTAACAGATAATAAATTGTCTTGTAATTTTAAGACTCCTACATTCTTAAATTTTCTAACTCGAAAATGTCTGGTATTTCACACATTAATAGTCGCAAGCAGCTCTGAAACTTGTGTTTGAAATGGTTAAAACATAAATGTCTTATATTAAAAAAATTACTGTTGCCAATTTCTAAGCCATAAATTTCTTTCTTTCAAGAAATATTTGTCTTATATTCAACAATAATTTTCTGGTTTTTACAAGTGTAAAAAGTTAATACGTTTATGTTCTTCGGAGTGTATATAAATATTCAAATTTCAAGGAAGTTTCTGGTTGAGCTACGAGTTCTCCAACCTAAGTTTACATCTTCGACGTACCTTAGGTTGTAAAATTAGGATATTTCGTTGAGCTTTAGCCCGTATTTTGGAGTCGTCTTCGCAGAGAATTTTTGTCCTGTATTTCAGACAAATTTGTCTTATATTTCAGAAATATTTGTTTTAATTGTTTATGAAACAAAGTCTCAAGTTTCTGACTTTTAAGTCTGAAAATTTTCAGACCCATATTTGTGAAAAATTTAAAAAATAAAAATCTGGAATTCAACACATATATGTCTGGAGTCTGCATTAAGGCATAATTGTCTTAAATTTTAGACAATATTTGTTGAATATAAGACAATTTATTTTGTGTGTAGAGTCCGTATTCACAAATGTGCGTAGCACCCATTGTTAGTTCATAGTCTTGTAGCTTTTCAGTAAACAGTGATTGAAATTTCGAAGTTGGCACATTTGCTGCATTTGATTTTCAAAGCCACGATTGTGAAGATTTTTTGAATTCTACAGTTGATGCATTATGTTTGTTTGAAAACTTTTTACTGAAACTGACAATAAATGAACGTTTTAGCACAATTTGTGGATACAATTCTATTCTACAATTCCACAAATCACTAAAAACATAGTTTCACACAGTTCACAGCACTACAATAAAACTGCAAAAATAACGAAAAGGCCTCGTAAACACTGAAGCACAATACTAAATAAATGCTATATGAACCGCAGTGACCCGGTTAAAATTTACAGATTTTAGAAACCTAAATTGAATCCGGCTTCGAACCAGAATAACGTAGTTTTGTTTTAATTTAGGTTCACCGCAAACGCAGTAGGCTTCATTCAAAAGTTTAGGCTTAGGTTTAGGTTCTACGTTTGTCATTACGATTAGGCTTAATCAATATATTTAGACGTTGGTTTAGGCAAATATATTACAAGTAGCCTTAGGCTTAGTTCGACGCCTTAGACTTAGATATGCTATTTTGACACAGGGGCTATTGAATACTTAGTTTCACTGGTTTGGGCTGAGGGTGAAAACGAGCGCAACAGATCGACTTAGGCTTAAACTTATTTTAAACTAAAACTCAAAAATGAAACTTACTGATACAAATGGGACAACAAAGGCCTTTGATATGCAACGGCCGATCGCAACTCAGTTCCGGGCATCGTTCAGTGAAACACATCGCAACCCCGCCTGAATTGCATCGACACGAACGACAAACACCGGAACGCCACGATGATCCAACCGGATGTGTGGTACTTCCGGTATTTGAAGATGAATCGATGCAAGGCGGTGACGTCACTGCGCCGAGAAGAACGGATGCAACTGAAATTTAGCAGGGTTGAAATGTTATGCGGACCGAATATATTCCTACAGCTCACCAGACACTTTGAAAAATTAGGAAATTGTCAATATAAACTAAAGAGGTTGGATTTTTATTTTGTAATGTTTGAAGGTCAAACTAAAAATTATCGCCCTTAGTCCATTAAATAATATATTAATGCAATAAGTGTCCATATTTTCAAATGTGTGTAACATCAATCAACAGTTGGCAATAGATCTTGTAGTTTCTTACAAGTAAATGAAGACGTTCGAAATTAAGGATATTTTGTCGCATTTGATTTTCCTGCTTCTGGCAAAGTTTAACATTAGCAAAAACTCGAATTCGCCAGTTTAAAAACCTATCGCTAACTGGTGAAAGATGACCATATACGCATTCGAGAATATGGCTCAAGATCTTAATTTGTTTATTTAATATTTTAAAATTCAAAACATATATTTTGCGTTGTATTTTTAAGTCAATCAAAAATATTCTGTTTACCATTATTAGGACACGTAGCACAACAGTGACCAGGAATTTTCGTTGGATGACTGCAAGCTGCGGCTGGACAATTTTGCACCTGTAAACAAAAAGTTATTATTTGTGTGACGTTTTCATTGGTGATGCAAGAAGTATGTTAAACAAACATAAGAAAATTCCCATTAAATACTATGTATATTTGCTAAATACGAGCACAAAATGTTACTGTCTTCAAAACTCTCGAATCACATTTTTTAAATTTACAACCGTTTGAAAATGATATTTCAAAATAGGAACAGTATTCCTGCCATTTCAAATTTAACAGATGATTTTAGTTGTTTTTGAAAACATTTTGGCGCCACTAAAAAATTTTCAACCTTCTTGTAAGACATTGAAAACAATTGTATGCTAATCTTAAACATCTTTTACCCCTCTATCAAGGTGAGCTGGCTACGGGTCTGGGCCTTTGAAAGTGCTGTCATTGATGTATACAAGTGCAAAGACTAAAACGGCTATAATCTCGTCTTGAAATTTCTAGACAGACCGTAAAATAACGCTTTTAACAATATTTAGCATGACTCTCTGGATATTAGAAGTCGAACGAAATTGTTTTATGAAACAATTCCTACTCAAAATCAAATCCTGGCTATGCCCATGTAGGAGTCATGTACCTCACAGAGCACATGACCAACATGACACGTGCATCGAACACACGAGTTCAACTGCCACGTTTCACCTTCGACATATACAGCTCCAGTGCTTGGAGCGTAACAAACTGAATGCAATGTAACTGACGCCATCGCGAGAAGATTGTCTTAAAATTAACAAAATTCCGTTTTATTTTAGTCACAATAATTAGCGGTCATTGTTATTATCAAGAGTGGATGATCATTCTTTAACAAAAATATGCTACTATCGAAAATTGTATGGTACAAAATGTACCACAGGGCGTTGCGTTTTTGGTCGACCCACTTATTGTATGAACGTACCCAGTTGCACACTATTATTTTATCATCCACTCTCGCTAATATCAAGAGTGAGATAATCGCTATTTTAATAAGGGTGTGCAACTGGGCACATTCTGTGTAGAAAAGAATGTATCCGGCATGCGTTGCGTTTTTGCACTACAACCCCTTTATTTAAAAGACGGCACAAACGGTACGAACCATGGCGCTTTGTGTATGCAGCGTCAAACATGTTCCCCTTACAGTTTAATTCAGGAGTATTCATGTGATAGAAACCCCCCCTGTATATTATTAAAGTTCCGGCTGTCGTTACGCACGCTAAAAACAAACTTAATCCAACTAATTATAGTTTCAATCCAAATACAACGTCTTCCCAAATTTCAATTTCTGCCTTGCGTACAGGGACACACCCGATACCTGGACACTTTGGACAGCAATCATCATCAGTGATTACAGGATTCGAACATTGGGCAGGCGGGCAATTCAACAGGGAACAATATTGCCGTCCTCGTTCACAAAAACAATGCCGACATCCATCAAACCACCATTCCCCGTCGTCCCGAGTGGCACCATGGTCCGCGTGGGACGATGGATCCGATCCAGTCTGGCTGTGGCCGACGTCAGACAAATGATCACGCCGGAATTCATGGCAAACATTTCGGTCGTACGATGAACTCATTGGTTTCAATACCATTGTGTCAGGTTTTGCTGCAAAACGTAAAGCTTGGGACTTGAAACACTCAAATTCTGTAATATCGGTTCTCAGCTTCACTGTCAAGTTTGGTTGTAATATGAAAATTTTGATGCGTTTACAGATGTTTTTTGGTATACATCACATGCACAAATATCGTTTATGCGAATAAAAGTAAAATTTAAATACGTTGAAATTCAATTTTTCCAATGATGATTTCAAAATGACTGTGTCAAGTTTTGTTGTAAGATAAAAAACACAGCAAAAGATGATGTGTCCTTTCCGTCATCGTATACATTGAGAGATTTGACGGTTCCAAAGTTGTGGATTTAAACTTAAAAATTATAATATTCAAAGATTCCGAATTAAGAGTACAATGATCAGCAATGAAAATCCAAAATTTAACACAGTCAGGTTTGGACGTTATAACAAAATTTGTTCAACTTGCCGGTCTTTAAAAAATTGACTTTTTTAGTTAAATTTGAAATTTAAGCTAAAATTAGCACGAACGGTCCATGAAAAGGCAAAATATGAGCCAGGTTGAAAAGCGAAAACTTAGTTGACACTGGCTACGATTAGAAATTTTGATAAGTTCAGAAGCTGCCGATTTTGTGATACAAACTGTTCATCTGAAGCTCACAATGTGTTTATTTTGCTAATTGAAATTGATCATAAGTTAGATGTGATCCGAAACTCTTAGGGTGGGCGCTATACTTTTGATGACGTCCGGAGTCATCCGTCACCGTGAAGCTAACGTATGATACGATGGTGACGGAGTGCACCGTACAACAAGTACAGCGTCACCCTAAGGAATCCTGTTCAACTTGTCAACCATTCAAAAAACCGAATTTTTAAGCTTACTTTTGCATCTGCAAATCGGACAATTATAATCATTTCTTTGAAATCCATACAAGCAATGCTTGTAGCAGGTGTGCAATGGAGCACATTTTTGGCAGTCGCATGATGGACAACCACGTTCGTCGTGTACGAATCCATGCGCGCATCGCCTAAAATATATAACAAAATTAAAATAATTGGCTTAAAATATTTAAATCCTAAATTCATACTGGTACCTCTCCATCCATCCGATACCAGTTACAATTTAACCAATGCCTTGAAGCACACAATTATGGTTTGCACCGTGCAGTTTCGTGCAAATGCAAGTTCAATGAACGAATACTTGAACCCGTCGTTTTTTTAAATTTGTAAACTTTCAATCGAGTTTTTCAATGCAATAAATATCCAAATGGTCCAAGTTTAAAAAATTGAATATAAAAATAATTTGCCAAATTTGCAGCTGCAAAAACTTGCACCTGTGAATAGGGCTTAACTTACTTATGGCACAACTCTCGAGGTGGGCAAAAGCTCTTCGGTGTTAGCGTATCAGTTGTATCGTCTGCATCTGCAACATCATCTACGATGTATCAACAGCAGCCGGAGCAGCCACCATGAGGGAAGAACCGCCCCGGAGTCCTTCGGATTTCAATTTTTAGCACCTTTTAATATCGTGTCTTATGCTTGAAAATGCGTAGCTCACATGTGGTAAAGGTCCGTATTCTCAAATGTATGTTGTACCTGTTATCAGTTGGTGCTAAGGTCTTATAGCATCCAAACCAGAGAACAATGAGGTTTTAATTTAATTTGTCGTACTTTTGTGACAATTTCAACATTCTCTATCTGCAGGAATGTATAAGTTTGAAAACCTATCACTAACTGATTACAGATGCTGACAGTATTACGCATTTGAGAATATTGGCAAAAATTACAAAAATACGTACGGGTTTTTGAGAATAGCGGATTCCTTGTCGCTATGACACGAAGGAATCCATTTGAAAAATATTTTAAAATGACGACATTAATCTCAAAATATATATCTATTGCGCTTACCTTCTACACACTGACAAACAAAACAGCCAATTCGGTTACGTTTCAATCCATACGTACAGCGTAGTGGACAATGTTCAATGCTTGGACATAACGGAGACAGTGTCACAACGTCAGGTTCTGAAAAAAAATTAAAAAATAAGAATATATTATTGGTGAATCTTGAAGATTAGGAGCAAAGTTGTACAATCTCACAAAAGTAAGAATTACAATTTTTAAATTAGACAAATAACACAATAAATTGACGAATACAGTGACAAATGTTTTAAAATAAGTAAAACGAATAAATCCGACAGATGCATCTCTGTCTAATATCAAATTCGTCAAATACAATTATGCAACATATATTCATATATTAATCACAACGAAAAAAATTAAAAATAAGCTTTTAATCGAACGACAAATCAAAAACAGAACAAATAAATCTTGAATCAATCATCGAAACAAATAGAAAAAACAATTAAGAAACCAAATAGCGAAACAAACGAATGAACAAACAAAAAATATAGACGCAAACACACAAACAAACAAACAAACAAACTAAACGAATAAATTTTGCAAACAAACGATAACCCAAAAACAAATAAACAAACAAACAAACAAACAAACAAACAAACAGGCAAACACAAACAAACAAAGAGACGAACAAACAAACAAATATATCGAGTGTGCGTACGATCGCAAACAGGACAACATTGACCAGGTATTCGACGAGGATTATCACAATCGACAGAACACATCGGCATTTGACATTTGATTTTGCCGGAATCACACCGACACAGCCTACAGTCATCCGGTTGCCATTCATCGGAATGATTGTACGAAACACCGGATTCTGATATGCAACCTGAAAATCATTTAAATTTGCAATAAAAACACGACTCCCAAACAATCCGGTCGTTTCAGTTACAAACTTGCACAGAAAACTGTTCATAATTAGAAATATTTCATGCGGAAGTTTCAAATTTTCCTCAATCAAACGAAAGTTTAATTTTCTTGATTTTTTATTTTTTATTTATTCAAATTATTTAACAACAATTCATGTTAAAGATTGCGCTATGCTCGTCGCGTGTCGGCGCGCGGTGATGTAAACTTTTTTATTACAAATTACCGCACGCAGCCGGGCGTCGACGCGTGGCGGCGTACGGAGGCGTACGGTGCCGAGCGCCGACGTCCAGCTCAGTAAAGTATAACACAACCTTTAGTCTGTCGCACCCGACGCTTCTGTTTTCGTTAATTCACAAGCACTCAACCGCTGCCACTCGTGTAAGTCTAAATTTAAATTTTGAAATTTTGAAAAAAACTCAATTTACCAACACAAACTGGACAACATTCGCCTTTCGGAATTTCAACCCTTGAACAGCCGACATTCGACGGAGGGCATTGGACTTGGCGACAAAATTTAAGGCCTCCCTCGGCGCATAAACACTCGGTACAAGTGCCTTGATGCCACAATTCGTTGACTCTGTAGCGAACTCCATCATCTTCACAATATACATCTTTATTTGAAGAATCTGAAACGTATTTTAATAATATCAAGAGCGGATGATCACTCTTTATAACAAGAGTGTGCAACTGGGTACATTCTGTGAATTAAACAATGTACCCGGCACACGTTGCGTTTTTGGCCTACCCCACTGTTAATCTCTTGCTTAAACTCTCAACCCTGATTGAGGGGGGTCGAACAAAAATGCAACGCGTGCTGGTACATTCTTTAAGACACAGAATTTACCCAGTTGCACACTCTTGTTATAAAGAGTGATCATCCACTCTTGATAATATTTACCAGGTTAAACCTATTAATCATGAGAAATATTTTCCAGGGAACAGCATTTTTTTAAAAATGTTTAAATCATTTCAGAAATAATTATTATTAAAAACATTTATCTCTCAATGCTCTGGAGGGTATGAAAATGTCATTCAGCTTATTTAAACTTCATCTCACGTCCTCTGACTACTATAACCTAATGTTACCAACAGCCGTTAAGGCTTTTTACAAGAGCATGCAACTGGGCATATTTTGTGTGGAAAATATATATTCAGCGCTCGTTTCATTGTTGAGTTACTTCATCTGATTTCTGATTTCGTTGGAATGCGAAAACGCCACAAATTTGTGATAATTGAGATATGAAAATGCTCTGATTTATATTTTTAAAATACCCAAGGATTAAAATTCTTGTTGATCGACACCGAAAAATTAATTAAAATGACAAATCGTTGAAAAATTATATTTTAAAACAAAATTGACGCTAAAAAATAAACATCTCGATTGTTTAACGTTGGTGTGTTTACCGCTGTTAATTGGAATGCATTCAAATTTGTCACAACATCGTCCAGGCAATCCTGATCCTTTTGAGGTAATTTTTGGTTTACTGCCAGCGTCACACTGCACTGGCTGACAAATTCCTGGCTTACAACGACATCTAAAACAATTATTTGGCTCTGTTTATCTTTCCACACATTTACAGTAATAAGGTTTAGGCGAATGCAAAGATTACTATATACAAAAGCCTTTGCCCAGGTTTAAAAAGCCTAAGGTTAATACGGGAGAGTTAATATACAACATCCGATCATTTTAACAAATAAATTAAACACTTCGTCAATTTCACGTTAAAATTAGTTTGATTGCCTCTGTTTAAGTAAATTTTCATACTTTGGGTTGCTATTGTTGAAAACCACTGTAACGGCATAAACATTTTAAAATGAAACCATTTCAGAAAACATCAACAAAACTTCGGAATTATACCACAACCATGTATAATAAATTACTTCTCAGTGATTGGACAGCATCCGCCTTGTGGAACTTCGCCAATCGGTCGGAAACTGTCATCTGGACATGGAAATTGTGGCTCGAGGCAGTTGGCAGGATCACATCGATCTGATTTTCCTATAACACAAATGCTGTATCAACATATGTTTGTTTTAGTTAGCAATTGCGTCGTCCGAAACGCTATTTGCTAGTCATTATAGTAAAAAATAGTATAAGGAAACAACTGACATTTGATTGGAACATATAAACGGTAATTGATTTTTTGTATAGCTATAATTGGACGAAAGTTTGTCTGTGATCCAATCATTGTTTAGCAGCATGAACAATTTCGACAACGTTCCCGGCGGGTCAGTTGCTAGAAGAGAACCAATTGTAAGCTGGTTATTTCAACCGAATTTCTTTCCTGGAACTGTTTCCCAACCCCGCCAGCAGGATCAACTGGTTACGGGATTGATTAGAGATTGGCATTCGTTGTAGAAGCAACTGTTCATACGTGAAAATGAATAACCGACTCCGTTTTATTTATTCCGAGGGACGCAAAACCAAACGCACATAACATGGGATAGCAGCGGATCCATCAACGTGGTGCAATTTAGCAACCTTCAGGGAAGCACAGTGGCACAATATGTGAGCGAAAAGCCAAAAGTAATTTTAGTAATAAATCTTGATTTTTATTTCGAAAATTTTGAGCCAACTCCTACTCGACCCCTTTCGCTGTTGCCTTTCGTGCTTCAACCCTGATGCTCTGATCATCACATTGAAAAGTTCTGAAAATTTCACTGTTAATGTGTTTTTATGCAAAGTTTATAATAACTTGTGGGTACCAGGCAATATTTTTTACTTGCAAAGAACACAGTTTTATGAATAGTTGCAGAGTTCCGTGTCTTCCTAATAATGGACACAAGACGGCATGGAGCGATGCCATTCTACACCCTCAATTGAAATTTATATTTCGAGAAGTGGCCTGAGTTATCGCCCGTGGTTCTAATATCTACAACTGACAGTGAGCAACTCAGAGACAAACTGTGTGTTATTTGATGCAGGAAAAAGTTAAACTGAATATCAACCGCCGTTTAAATTTAAACTCAATTATTACAGTAAAGTTTCAACTGATTCAACGCTACGTTTAGTACCTGATCGAAATTCGATTGCAACTAAAGTTGTTCCATTCAGTTGAACATTTCCAGCAGTTTTTGAATCAACAGTAACCAGTTGCTGATTGCTACTACTATAATTATAGTAGTTTCGGTTTTTGTTATCATTTTTACTGTGTCGATGATTTAAATAACTCCGATGGTTGGGTTCATTTAACCTTTTTCGCCACTGATTGGCTGCTTTTGATTGACTGAAAGGTTTTGATTGGATTACATTTGTAGACTTTTGAGACTCGTATGGATTAAATTTAAACAACTGAGCATTTGATAGGCTGCTGATAGATTGAAGTTTCAATCGATTAGTTGGAGGACTAATTTGTTGAGTTAAATCATTAGTTGAATGAGATTTTTCAGTGCTGGCGATGGCGTTTTCAGACAGTTCATATCGAAATATATAAAATATCAGTGAAACGATAAGGGCAACAATTAAAACTGTTAATGCAATCCGTGATCGTTTCTTAATCGATGCCGTGTAAAGATAGATTTCGTTCATTATTGCATATTTTAACAGTAATTTTAATTTGATCAGCCAATAATTAATTTAACAAAAAATTGTTCTGACACTTTATGAGGATGTTTTTGAAATAAATAATTACCATTTTAACAAAGCTAACAGTAGTAAACGGACAACCTTTCAAGGACGCCGTCAAAATATTGTGAGTTCGTGAACGATCCTGTTTATTACTTATGCCCCAGTAACATGTGCCAGTTTTTGCAGCGAGAACTTGGTGCGGCAACTTGCACGAAATACTTGCAGCTGCAAGTATTTTCAAAGGAACATTCCGATTGGCCAATCAAATTGCTGTTGTAAAAAATTTGAAGCGATTGGCAACTGCGTTCACAGGTGCAAATTAAATTTAATAGCATGAATTCTAGTGAATAATTTGCAGCTGCAAGAACTCCAAATGCTCCTTTGAGACCAAACTTGCGCGTGCAAGGTTCACATGCAAGTTTTTGCTTCAAATGCTTGCACGTGTCAATAGGGCTTTATATTTTGAGATGATGACGTTTTCAATCTAATATTTTGCACTTACTTTGACAGTTTCATTTAAAAACGAAACTTATTATTTTACTGGCTGTATGTCTCTAACGTAACCGTTTTTGAAAAAGCAAAGTTAAATAAGAAATAATTAAAAATATTCAAAGCGAAAATAACGAAAATTGAAATTCTCTACATCAAATTGGTTTCACAGTTGCAAAAACTGCAAAAAGCAATCAATTTCACAGGTCTGCCAAACCTTAGTCAAACACATCAGTTGCGGCTAGAAAACTATTTTAGAAAGTTCTTATGGGATCATAACTTCGGAACCGGCTGCTTAATCTGGTCATAGAGAATTGAACACCGGTAACTACAGCTTCCCAACCTCCGTCGAACCGTATTGGTCTTAAAATGTCTCAAAAAGTCAAAAATTTACATAAACAAAAAATTTTAAAATCAGACCATTTTAAACGGTAAAGTCAATTACGTGAATAACTGTAAAACCCTTAGAAGTACATGCAACGTAAACTGCGTTAGCCCATCGGGTTTAGACGGGGTGTCGAAAAAATTATTCTCACGGCAGCCTACGAATATAATTCAAAGGACGGCATCAAAACGTTTTCATGATTGCCAAAATTCAAACACAAACTGTAACCGCTACTGACCATAAAACTTGGCTACGAACCCCGAAAGTTTTTAAATTCAAAAATTTGTTGTCTACATTTTTTAAAAAAATGACAAAAAAATAACTTTATTTAAATTGTAATTAATTGTTAAACATAAATCATTAGTTTATGGCGAAACGAACGAAACGAGGAGAGAACTATTCGTTGTGTCGTCTTCAGTTTAGTAATATTTAGACTAAACTATTTTTTAAAAAAACATTTCAGTCGATTTCGCCCGTGTTTTGTTGTACAATGAATAATGTGGATTATTATAGCGGTTTATACAGTGTATTAACAACGATTTATAGGATGCAATAACAACAGTAAAACTAAATACAGCAGCGGATATAGAAATTTTGAACAGAGGAATATCCGGTGTAATAGGAAAGAAACTTGCGTCCGAAGCGAGCGAGAAACCAAACGTAATTTCAGTGAAAATACAAAATTTTGGTTGCGATTCCTGTTTGGGGGGGACGGGTGATGGGTTGGGTGGCACCCTTGTGCAATTCGCTATTGACGATTGAGTAAAATGTACTTCAGTTGGACACTGACAACAAATGCAAAAATGAAAGCATAAAATCAGCAAAATAGAAACTATCCACAGTGACGCAGGCAAAATGTTTTGGGCTACTCCTGGTATGCCGTATTTGCGAAAATGACCTGAATTTAAAACATTTTGCCCATTTTTTCTATGCATACGCAAAGACCAGATTCTTAGTCAAACCGAGTAGCGAAACCAGTTCGATATGAGAGTTATCATTCCATTGTTTCTGTGGTGCTGCAAGTATTGCAATTCAAATTGTTCATCTGAAGCTCAAAATGGTAGTATAATTGGTAAAAATATGGTCAAGTTACCTTATAAAAATCAAAAAACGATAATCAAAAGATTGCTAAAATAACGCTTTAAGTCGGTAACATTTCGTTACTATAAGAAGAACCGTTCCCAATTGGAAAATCCTTGAGATCCACAGATTAAAACAGTTTTAAACTGTGACAATGAATCGGCGAACTGTCACCAATAATCCAAGAACAAGAAAATAAAATATTTCATATGTTATTAATACATGATTGCATGGTTAACTACAAAATGATTTGGACATTTGTACACTTTTGCTAAAAACTAAAACTAAAATTTGATGTTGAATATGTAATTTAAGCCAAAATTATTCCCAAAACCTGTGGCTGACGCGTAAAAAAGTCCCGAAAAGCGGCCAGAAACAACAGCGTCGTTAGCCAACATCCACAAAACTCTAAAATCGCTCAAAACTCCGCCTTTTCAAAAGGACACAAAAGCTTTGCGGATCATTACAAAACTGCTTGTAAAATAACGATGCTCAGCCTTTTGTAATATCTCGTAGCGCAATGATCGTGAAACATTCATATTTTGTCGGTATTCCTGCTATTCAAGGTGCATCCGGAATGAGGGCTCCGGTATAGTGAAATCCGGTTATTTTCACTATCCGGTCCCAGTTATACACCCAATATTTTTTCACTAGGGTGCAACCGGCGGTGAGCCGAAATCAGGTAGTAAAAATGATAATTAATCATTAATTTTAGCCAGTATCTGCAAAATATTGCGACTCGACGATGGGCAGCGACTCGTCGATGAGCGGCGACTCGACGATCTGAAAATTGTGACAAAAGTAAAACGAAACGCGCTAAAAATTAAAACAGAAACGCTAAACAGAAAAATTTGACAAAAATTGTGAAAAATTCTATGCCGGAACGTTTTACGGCGGGTTTGTAATAAGAGTCAGTTTACGGTTCAGGTTAACGTTTTTGCTTAGCTTAGGGATAGCCTCGTCTTTATCCTTAGGCTTAAGAACATGCTTGGGCCACTTTTTCAGAACCAACTTGATCCCTCTATGGGCAATAGAGCCCAAAATAAGAAAAGAAAACGACATGTTTACTTATCAATGTTTACACAACAGTTATTAAAAATTACTTATTCTGGTAGTAATTTTATTTCTTAATGTTAACCAGTTTTACATTCTGATTGATGAAATTCTACCACATTTTACCGTCTTTCCGTTGCCTACCCCCACATAGTCACATGATTAAAATAATAATGTAGATATATAAATTTAAAACTATCCAAATCTATGCACGCGACTATAACACAGTGGGCCAATGTTACTTTAGTTTGCTACGATTGAGCTTTTCCTAAGATTTCCTTTGCTTGTTCCTACCTAATATATGATCTAGAATGTAAACCTACTCTTTTATGGATCGACCGAAACCTGGACACCCGTAAAGTAACGTGGACCGCACAATGTATATATCACTTATTACGCATATAATGCGCAGATGAAATACTCATAAATTATGAATCTGCCAGCTCGGTCTGGAGCGAGGCTCATATGGTAAACCGCAATTTTTGTTGTCTCGAGTAGTCGGGGATTACCATATATTTGTATGTCTTGTTGTTTGGGAGTATTCAGCAATTTGGACATACGGCATAAAAGAGGCGCGCAAAACAATACAGAGCCTCTTTGAGATCCACAAATGCTTCAAAGGCTGGCAGAATCAAAAGATTGTGATTCACAGAATTCAAGCTATATTTACTTGCTTTCGGGTATTTTGCCCAATCACATGTGTGGTTCATTTATGATAATAAGCCTAATAGTCTAGACTCAGCTCCGGCCCTCTTGCGCAACGTTTGGAACCAGGTTGGCGGCAGCCGGTTTTAAACGTGTTTTAATGGTTTAATTAGTAATTTAATTTTCCGATTTGCCTAACAGGTTGGTTACACAAAAATTGCCTGGTTAGCAACGTAGAAAAATAGGCTCTTGATATATGGAAAAATTCCCTTCCCGGTTTTGGCCGAAATCGACATGGATAGTTTAGGATTCGGCAATTTGTGAATTGTGGTTTCGTTTCGTCTCTAGTAGTATGAGTTTTATTTTTAATGTATGAAACATGGCCCTTGCATCCATACAACTGAACAGTTACTTACTTAACGAAGTGATATGTTGTCATCCTCAGTAACTTCAAACTGAAAATTGTTTTGCATTGTCATACCGTTAAAGCATTAAGATAGTTTAACTGCAATAGAAAAGCAAAGTGCTATGTCGCAGCGTTTTTACAAATTTAGGCGTATCATATATCACAACTAATAAATAACAGTTGTGGCTACATGATTGTGCTATTGTGCTGTTTTTGTTCATCGTTAATGTATTTCACGTGAATTCTGTCACCCCTCAAACATTTCGTTATTAAATGTTCAACAAACGTGCAATTCTAAGGCATCATCATTTTTCGTGTCACACCCCAGTTTCTGTTCAAGATCTAATTCAGAAGTCAACCTAATTTATATTAATCGTTTTGAATGTGTTATTTTTGTATTGTTTATCTTATATCCATAATATTTACCGTGTGTGGCGAAAATGTTCGCTTGTTAAACAGTCTAGAAGTCCGTTGTAGCACCAAAAATCGCTCAGGTCTACATATGAGCCCGACGTTCCAGACCGAGCTGGCTGTCATATTTTATGAATATTTTCATCTGCGCATTATATGCGTAATAAGTGATATATACATTGTGCGGTCGATGTTACTTTTACGGGTGTCCAGGTTTCTGGTAGATCCATAAAAGAGTAGGTTTACTTATTTTAGATCATATTATTTTCTTAGGCTTAGGAACACATTTTTGCAACGCTAGGCTATGCTTAGGAACACGCTTAATCTATTGTTACGCCCCTTAAAGTAACATTGGCCCATTGTGTTATAGTCGCGTGCATAGATGTTGGACTAGTTTTAAAATTTATATATCTACATTATTATTTTAACTCAATGTCACTATTCGTTAGCGGGGCTGAGGCAACGGAAAAGACCCGGGTTTTCATCCACAGAATGTAAAACTGATTCAACAATCTAAGAAATAACATTACTATCAGTATAAGTACCTTCTTATATTTAATACCTGTTGTGTAAACATTGCTAAGTAAACATGTCGTTTTATTTCTTATTTTTGGCTATATTGCCCAAAGATGGATAAAGTTTGTTCGAAAAAGTGGCCCAAGCAAGTTCTTAAGCCTAAGGATAAATACGAGGCTATTCCTAAGCCTAAGCAAAAACGTTAGTCTGAACCGTAAACTGACTCTTATTACAGCCCCGCCGGAAAACGTTCCGGCAGTAAAATTTTGCATGATTTTGTCAAATTTATCTGTTTAGCGCGTTTCGTTTTACTTTTGTCACAATTTTCAGATCGTCGAGTCGCCGCTCATCGACGAGTCGCTGCCCATCGTCGAGTCGCAATATTTTGCAGAGTATTGCCTAAAATTAACTAATTAATTATCATTTTTTCTACCTCATTTTTGGCTCACCGCCGGTTGCACCCTAGTGAAAAAATATTGGGTGTATAACTGGGACCGGATAGTGAAAATAACCGGATTTCACTATACCGGAGCCCTCATTCCGGATGCACCTTGAATAGCAGGAATACCGACAAAATATGAATGTTTCACGATATTGGCCTGCAAACCACTGCTCTCAAGCGATTATCGTATACAAGCAGCCAAACGGCAATGTTCTTTTTTAAGGGGCGTAACCGTATAGATTAAGCGTATTCCTGGACTCTAAACGTACTATTTTATAGACCCACCAGAAACCTGGACGCCCCTTAAAGTAAACATGGGCCCCCAAACGATACCACGAGACATGCGAATATTATACGACTTCCAAAATTCTATCAAATTTTCATTTTCCATGATTATGACGAAGGATAATTCAATTTTCTAGCGCTAATACAAAAAAAAGGAGCGGACAAAATATTACCCGCTCGGGCTACCTCAGTATTAAACGTCATACACAGCCAACTATAAGCATTTTTTACTATAATATACAATTTTTAAATATTATCAAACAGTTTTATAGTGTATATATCTTACGTTTCTAAAAGCTATGCCAATCATTTTAGGCTCAGTAATTCAACAATAAAACGATATCGTTGTAAAAACGACAAGTTCAGCAGTATCCTTTAAGCTTTAATAGAAGACATTATTCCGCCTTGTTTCTAAGTATTTTAATACACCACATATATCCAAAATATTGCCGATCACTGTCCCTTCATGCCATAAATACGACGTTAAATGATTAAGACAAAGTCCACCGCAGGACCGAACGTGTGACAGTATCAGGGTACAAACGGATATCAGTTTCCAGTTTCTGTCTGGTCAAAATCGGTGTCCATTTCAGTTTCCATATCCGTTATCGAAATAACGGAAATTGTTTATTTTACGTTCAAAATTAATATAAATCACGTACATAACTCGCAAGTTTTTTACATACTTATATGCTACAATTATTTGAAATGAAATAAAAATCACGAAATCCATTCAGTCTAAAAATTTTAGTGCATCCGCCATTTATACTTTCATATTTTTGAAAAACCGGTGAATATATGCACGCCTTTTGCAAAGCTAGACAGTATTTTTCTTCGACGATTGATTTATAGTTTACACCATTTACTTTACGAGAGCTATCCACAGGCGACGCGTCAAGTCTCTCAGGCCGGTTGGACCACGCTTGAATATGCTTTCCTGTCCGGTACACCTTCATATGGACATATCCACCTCAACATAATTTATTTCCAATCAAAAATTGCAGGTGATACCCGGTTTCAACCGGAGGTCTGCCTTCAGGGTCCGGCTGAAAATCCGCCTCCGGTAGAATTTTTGCAGGAGGTTCCAGCAATTTCGGTAGTAAAATTTTGCATAATTTTGCAAAATTTATTTTTTACTTTTGTCACAATTTTCAGGAAAGAATTTCCGAAATTTCGCAGAAAATTAGCGTAAAACCAAACAAATTAACAACATATTAGAGATATTGGCTAAAATTGACTAATTAACCATAAGTTTTACTTCCTAATTTCCCTCACCTCCGGCTCCGGCAAGTTCCGTTGACCTCCAATTCCGAATTTTTTCACCTCCGGTGGCACCCTGCGTGATACGTACGTCAGTTCGAAAGCGGGTCATAGTAGAGTGTTCAACACTGTGCGTAATGTTGTTAATGTCATCTGAATCGAGGAGTGCGCTCAAAAAATGTAATTCCGGTAAGTACGGTACATATTTTATTGAATGCACCGAAACATATAACTGCAGTCGAAGCCTTGTCATGAGTTTTAGACACCAAGAATTCGTGAAATTTGTTTGCTAATTAGCAGACAACTTGTACTTATTTTGATCTCATCAAAATTAAGGCGCTCCGAACATAGGTTGCTCGAATGCCTTTCAAAAAGATCCTAAACTTGTTACTTCTAAAATGTTTCACTTAAATATGATGGGCTCAATGGCAGCATGGTAGAAAAGAAGAAAGAACAAACTGACATAAAACTACACACATCGTTATATTATGTATTTGTGTTGTAAAATCCAGCAACCGAAACATATTGCGAGATACTTTAAAAATTGTCCGGTTAGCCAATGTTACTTTAAGGGGCGTAACAGTACATTAAGCGTATTCC